>JAVQJL010076685.1:0-11802 GCA_036024295.1 Nannoperca obscura
ACAAACACACACACACACACACACACACACACACACACACACACACACACACACACACACGTCAAAACAGTGGGACACAGAGGATCACTCCTGCAGGTTATAGAAACTCCTAATTGCACATAATGTATATACATATGTATCTAATAACCAGTTATTAGCCAATATCAACTGAATGTGAAAAGCAATGTTGTAAAATCCCAAGATATGGACTGATGGACAGCATACAAAAAACTAAACAAATCTGAATCACAGGGTCGGTTTACTGCCGTCCTGAAAGCAGGTCAGTGTGACAGCTCGATCCTGAACAAAGAGTCCCCACACACGCATCTGTAATGCAAACCTTCCCCTGGAAATACACATCTGTCTGCAGGCAGGCTGAAGGTACAGTAAACGGATAGTTTGATAACAGACACATTGGGCATGATGCCAGGGAGAGTCAGCACTGAGGTGGAAGTTAACATTCCTCCGCCTGTAACCATAGAGGGTGGAGGACGAGAGTTCTGATTCCTATCTAAAGGTGCTCACAATGACCCCATTGAGGCAAAGAAAGAATGGTAGACTCTTGCTTCAAGAGAAATATTATGGTATGTTTGTTTTCCTGTCCATCTCCTAAGGTGGTTAAAGGCGGTTTTCTTACTTGTAGGGTATTGTGTTGGGGTCTTTGTATGCCAGAATGCATTCCAGTGCCACTCGCTGAATCTGCTGGTCCTGATGGCAGAGCAACTGAAAACAGAGAGAAATGTATCATGCTGGTTTGATGCCTTAGAAAATATTCAGCCATAATATATTAAAACAAAGAAGATTCCCAAACTGCCAATCCCTTTTTACATTCCTAAAGAGGAATTCACAGCCAAAGTGTTATATATAGGGTAAATTTAGGTCTTCCAGTAATAAGCAGCTCTGATATGC
This sequence comes from Nannoperca obscura, assembly GCA_036024295.1. NCBI lineage: Eukaryota > Metazoa > Chordata > Actinopteri > Centrarchiformes > Percichthyidae > Nannoperca > Nannoperca obscura. The sequence goes on from JAVQJL010076685.1 coordinate 910, forward strand.
TGTTGTTTTAAGACAAGGTGTGTGTGTGTGTGTGTGTGTGTGTGAGAGAGTTGTTTTAGAATTACCTGGTTATAGAGATCACTGAGGCTGCTCTCCAGGTAAAGCGAGCGAGGGTTGGTGAATTTGGCGAACACCTTCAGATGGGCAATCAGCTGTCTGTAAGTAAAAACACATACATTCCCACACAGGGTACAATTAGACTATATCATACCAGCAGTAGTGCACTGGTCATCAAAAAACAAGCACACCTCCTGTACACCCCTGCACCATATCTGTAAAGCTTAGAAGGTTTGAGGACGGGTATCAAAGCAAAGCCCTTTTTGCTATGGACTGTATTGTGTCTGTATCAGAAGTATCAAGTACTGTAAGTGCTGTTTGGGCAAAGCTCTTGAACAACTGCTTATGTTTAGGCAGCGTTTTTAGGAGTTTGGCTTCTTTTATTCAATAAAAAAGAGTTTGTAGAAAAACATGTTTAGATACCTTAAAGTAAGGTATCAAAAAAAAACAACAGTATTATTAAAAGTTTCAGAGATTAGTAGCCCCAATGGGGGTAAGTTTTATATATATATATATATATAAAATTATATTTGTTGATGGCTCATTTGTTGTTAATGTGTGTGTGACTCTGTGGGATTCTGATGTCTTACTTGGCAGCATCTCTTCTTGGAAGTGTCTTCCTCTGCTGTCTGCCTCCCTCCTCCGCCTCTTGCTCCTCTTCTTCTCTCCCCTCCTCTTCCTCCACAGCCATCCCAGACTCCTCTAGGGCAGCATCGGTCCTCTTCCTCAAGTCCTGAGTAGGTGCCACCAGCAGGTCGGCGGAATAAAACTCATTCCTGACAACAAAAAACAACATCAGGGGCTGATAGTCGCACCCTGATGGCACAGATTCCACCTCCACCTAATATACCTAACGACACCCACCTGATGAACCTGAGCAGCAGAGGGCTCAGTTCCCGGCTGCGTGGTTCCACTCTGTCGGGAAACTGGGCCATTGAGCGCCACAGCAGGCTGCGGAAGTTGGCGAAGTCCGTCCTCTCGTTTGGGTCGGAGGTCAGCTTCAGCCGCTCTAGGAACAGCACCCCTATGTCCCCGCTTTCAAGGACGTCGCAGCCCGGCTCGCCCTGAAGACCCGACTCTTCCTCGTCATTGTCCCCGTCATTCTCCTGCAGTTGTTTTTCTATGACGTGCAGAGAGGAAGGTCTACTTTTGTCACATTTCCTTTGCATTCCCCCTCACAGAGAATACATTTGCTGCTAAATAAATACAATATTGCCACAGTGTGTCGGTGTTTTAGCAGAAGCACCAAAAGCACTGCTGACACAGCCGCAAAGCACCTGCCACTCAACAGAGGACTAACATGTAACTCATGACAACATGGATCCTGCAGCACAGTTGGCAGCCTTACCAGCCAGCCCTGCCACCATCTCCAGATGTTCATGGAAGACCCTCCAGAAGTCCTTGTTGTCCATCCCTCTGGCATGGGTCCTGTGCAGAGGAAAGGGACTCATTTATGCTAAAAGGTATGCAGCGGACACCTCAGAATGTTGTATTGTATTCATGCAATTCAGAAAAAGTTCTGTATTTCTACCAGTGAAGTCTGTTAGCATTGTTAGTGTTTCTCATTTAAATTAAAATGTGTTCAAAGGTACAGTCAAATACAAAAAATCCATGGCACTGCACGTGTTTAGAAATGTTAACCGTATATATGGAAAGTGCGCTGCTGACACAAAGTAAATGACTCAGTGAATCACAACATTCATTCCAGCTGGATTAAGTTTGGCGGGATGCTTCCATACGCACACAAGAAGCTCGATGACTGCGTCCCACAGCGGCCGGAAATTGACGAACAGCATCGCGATGAGGTAACGCAGAGGCACCTGAAGGAAAAGGAGCAGAAGCCGAGGGGGTTTAAGTTAAACATCTCAACCACGAGGCTATGTGTGCATAGCATATCATAGGAAGTGCATAACAAAGGAGGGGGGTGAGTTGTGGATGACATTTAGCTTCCTTCAACCATGAGAGTAAGGGACATATATTGCACTTGTACTGATAACGTGCAGTGCAACAGGCTGGCCTTTGAATGGTCACACTGTCCTCCAAAGCTGAGAATCTGCAAATGTGTATTAAAAACAATTAATTAAATAATACAAAATAAAAGAGTACTGTTTTACAACAGTATGTGGCTGGTTTAAAAAATCCACTCTCAAACACTCACATTCAAAGCTCTGCCGCAGATGTTGGCCGACTTTAAACAACATAGCAGACATAACAACAAGTATAAATGATCAGCATGGACATGGCTGTTTTCCTCTGCACCTGCTGGAAGGTGGCGGGCGGCCCCTGCGGCAGGCTGCGCTGCACCAGGTCGTGCCTCAGCTTGCGGAGGTGAAGCAGCTTGTCTCTGTAGTCCTGCACTGAAGCCGGAACCAGCTCAGCCTGCAGGCAAACTGCGAACACCGGCTGCACCTCCACGCACTCCTCGCCCTGAACAGTGGGGCACAGGCACAAATAAGCCCAGGAGCTCATCGTTTCCTATGTTTGATCTGGTTTAATGAGAACCTGGAGTGGAAGGCATACCTCGATCTGCTCGGCCTCAAACTGAGAGAGAATCCTCAGAGTCAGCAGGCGGATCTGAGAGACAAAACAACAAACATGTTGACATTACTCTTCAGATATCCTGAGAAACTCTTCATTAATGTCTTTTAAACACTTGCAACTGTTTGCTGAAGGCAACACCAAATGTAGAAATGCAGGTTTAGTGACAAATGAGAACTCAGTGTTTTGGTGATCTTTACTAGATAACGAGGAATCTCTTAGTTCCTGCTGCTGTGGCTGCAGACATACCTTGGAGATGTTGGAGGACAGGTTGGCGTGTAGGTTCTGGAAGAGCTCCAGCAGTGCACGGTGGGATAGGTGCTCTGAAACCCCGCTGAGTGACAGGCGGGTGTAGTACAGGTCTCCCAGCAGCAGTGCAGAGAGGTCTGCAGGGAACTTCCTGTAAGCATAATGGTGTTTACAATCTGATGCAAAAAAAAAAGATGCCTCATCACAATCAGCAAAATAAGATGTTGTTTAGCTAACACACGAGTGATGGATGTGTTTTTATATCCTAAGCTGTTGCTTTAGTTCTATTTATCATGTCATTACTGATCTGCTGTAAGATGAGCTGTTACATCAGTTATTCAGAGTAATAAAAAAAAAGAGCAACGTGGATTCAAAAGCCACCAGTGTATGTATGTATCCGTGACACACACACACACACACACACACAAAGTACGTACCGTAGGATGGAGTTGATCTTGTCCACAGTAATCAGTGTGAGAAGCTGGGCAGAGCCATCCAGAGTGAGGAGGCAGCTCAGGGCCTGTCTGGCTACAAACAGTCCAGCTGGAGGGTGGAGAGGTGGAGTGGTGGAGTGGGGACAGAAGGGCGTCAGTCGGTCTCGAGAAAACGGCAAAATTTAAAGCACCATTTAAAACCGTGGTTCGATTTTCTCTTGTTTGGGAGGAGAAACAGATTTTAAGGGACTTCTTTGGAGGAATTTAAACCTTCCTCTATTTAAACACGGTTGATAACTCTACTGTGAAAGTCACAGTCAAACACATGGTTTTTGGTGCTTTTAAATTGTAGTGTAAAAGTTTAAATTATGGAGCTACAACTGAATATTTTCATTTCTAGATTATGCCATTGTATTCTTCTTGATCAACCATTTAGTCTTTGAGTCTGGAAAGCTGTTACCAGCAAATATGTGGTATTTTTAACTAATAAGAGCACTCATTTAACTACAAACTACTCGTTTTCAACACTAATAAATCACAATCATTTTAGTTGCTATGAACATTTTGCTATTTATGCTTGTGACACTTTTCATACTTGGTAAACATTTAAGAAAAGAGAGAAAGAAAGTCACAAACCTTTTCCCAGTTTCTCTGTTTCAATCTCACACAGGAGGTGGTTCAAGAAAGCAGTCACGGCGGGAACAACGCTAGCAGGAGCAATAGGCCTGAAGAAACGAAAAACAGTGAACGCAACAGATTAATATCATAAATATGATATGTCAGTCAGACCTTTCAGCAAAGCATGCAGTCAAGGCTCCTGCTGTGGCGCTGCAGTAATATCAGAGTCTTCTTCTGACTTTGTTTAACAAGGCAAACCACTTTTTTGCCATCTTTTTAAAACATGACTCGATTATTAAAAATTATAAATAATAAATGTCACATTCACAAAGCTTGTTCGCTTCCTGTGTGGAAAACAGGTCTTCAAGGAAAGAAACTCTGTGACCAGTACATATGTGTGTGTGAGTGAGTGTGTCTGAGTGTGAGTGTGTGTTACCTGAGGTGTGGCAGAAGCACCAGGGCGGCCCACGGCAGTGACAGGTCAGTGACGGACTGGTTCTGTGTGATGAGCGACAGCACCAGCTCTGGCACTGCAGGCTGCTCTGACGTTGCACTGCTGGCCTCCTGACTGCTAAACACTCTGTCGGGGGAGAAGACCACATTTACCTCCTGGAAAATAATTACACTCAAAACTTAAACACACCAGAGGATTTAGGAAAAGTGCAGGAAACAGACAACCAAAGCCATTTTTGAAATTTACCCATAATTTAATAGAGGGGAATTAAATATTTAATGCATAGTGTAGTATTTCACCCTGTGGTCTGTCCAGTGAAGAGCAGAGGGTAGGTTTCAAAGGCCATGGAGCCGTCTGTTGGGGGCGGGGCTTTGGCGAGGATGAGACTGACCAGCACATCCAGTCCACAATGGCGAGACAGGGGATCGCCACAGCCGAACAACCCAGCAGTGAAGCGCAACAAGCTGGGGAGGAAGAGCTAGAGGGGAGGGAGGGAGGGAAGAGTTGGTATCTGGGAGCTGTAGAGAGAAAACGCAAATACTGGATATTTTACTGGAATGGCGACTCACCTGCTCGAACTGTTTCATGGTGAAAATCTCCTTGGTGAACTCGACTATCAGATCTTGCCCCGTCGTGCTGCCAAACACCTTGTGGAGAAGACAGAGAGTCAGAGAGGCATGTGTGCGAAACTCTCAGACACACGGGTGCAATCGCTTTCTTTTTTGCTTGTTCAACACAGACACGCACCTTTTGTACCGTCTCCTGGATGAGTACTTTGGGCAGGGCGATGTTCTCCCCGAGGAGCAGAGAGGAGGTGATCTGGAGGAGCAGGCGGGAACACGAAGCCGACAGAGAGGAGCTCTGAATCAGCTGCAACACCGTCTGTAAGCGCAAGAAAAGAAGATGATGAAAAAAGACACTATTTTGACGATAAGGGGCAATGAGGTTTTTGTATACATCTCACAGATTAGCGCTTGTTGTAGAAAAAGAGTCCAGTGTTTGGGTCAGATATGAGTCTGGACCTCTTCTCCAACACTTAGTCTCCTGCGTAGCAACTCTGCTGCAGAAGTCTCAAACAGGTTCAAAAAGGACACTGGATACGAACAGACGTCTGATGCAAAGAGTTTGTTCTTTCAAAGAAATAAACCCGAGTTAGCCCCGGAGATGAACTAAAGAATAATACATGTGCAGGCCATTTTATAATACAAATAACCCAACCCATTCTGGGGTTATCAGGGATGGGCTTTACATTATCCAATCATCATCCTATAGATACTGGTGTCAACATCTTCAAATTTGGAAGTTCCGGCCTACCCCCCCTTAGCTGGCGTTGACCTGAGTTTTACCTACTCACGGTCATAACTAATATTTTATGAGTATCAACCGACAGCTAACTGAGGGTATACGATTACATTCTCGGACCTTCCTACAAAGTGTCCACTGAAAGTTGCCGACCTTTGAGGGTCTTCAACTGTGTTTTTTGCCGTACATCATGAAATCTTCACCAATTCAGCTGACATCAGCTGAACACTCCAACAATCCCCTCCTACTATGCACACCCCTATTTCTTAGTACCTCCTCTTAGTACTTCCTCCAACTAGGCCTGTTGCACTTCCACACACTTCCCCATTACTAAATGCAGACAAAATATATGTTGAATATATATATATAGATACACATGTGAATACATTGAATACATACACCATACACACACATACATATTATTTCACAGTATGCCACTCGCACATTCCACTGCACATATTGAAAAACATGACTATGTAACATAAATCCTTGAATCCTATGATATTGCTTTAATGTATGGCACTTCCATCTTTGTTGCTTGCAGAATAGTTGCAACCAAACATGCATTATGGCAGTGGAACCAATTTAAAATTACATTGGAAAACAAAGAAGGATACGTATCAGAATAAGACACTAACATGTAAGAGAGTAGTCTAATTCAGGGCAATTAAATAAAATGTCCTCTGTGCCTTATTGTATGTTTCCTTTTTTTAAGATAGATATTGAAAGGAAATACAGGGCTGACTCTGAAACTAATTGCAGTTTAATTGGATGTGCCTTAGACAAATGATCCAAACAGGACAAGTTGTTTTCACGTTTTCTCTCATTGTTTAGTTTCACTCTCCTCCTGTTCCAGTGTGTTATCTGCTCTGCTATGTAGGTGAGCGATTGACTCTGTGTCCCTGCATGAAAGAACTGCATGACACTGTGGCCTCACTCCCAACCCTGCTCACCAGACAACCATCTTTTCAGCAAACCCTCCTTTAACAGACAGTACCAGTCCATCCTGACTAAAGCTGTCACCTTAACAGCTTCTTCCCAAGGTGTCACCACACTTAAACAGCTTTCTGAAAAAGAAAAAGATTTCTCCTAACCTTCCATAAACCCTGAAAATGTCCTCTCTTTATTGCCTTTAGGCAGTTTATTATATTATTCTTTATTATTATGTTATTGCCTAAGCATTGTTTTCACATTGTAAGTAGCTTTTGTAAGTAACCTCAATTAGAGGCGGCTGTGGCGCAGTAGGTAGGGCAGGTTGTTCATCAATTGTCAAGTGTCTTTGAGCAAGACACTGAACCCCCAGTTGCTCCTGATTTGGAAGTCGCTTTGGATAAAAGCATCTGCTAAATGTAATGTTTTGTCAATTATGTTCATTTAATAGGATTCTTCAACACAGAAATTTCACTCACTATTTCTGTATGATGACACACTGATCCAGTGCAAGGTTTGACAGTGTCTTCATAGCAATAACTGTGCTCTTTGTGGTCTCAGTATGATTGAATTTATTCTCTGCTGCCTTTTGTGATTCTTCCACTATCATCTAACATTGAGATGCCATGATGCTGATATGTCTCTTCACAACTGATACCTGAGAGAGAGAAAGAGAGAGAGAGAGAGAAAGATTACTATAGACTATATTGTGTGGAAACCATAACTCCAGCACCCATGCAGTGGTTTACAAAAAGCATTGTAATTTCACATAAATGGTGTAGCGTCTGCAACTCATTCAAATCCAACAACTTGATTTAGTGTCACAAAATGCTATGGAAACTCTGATAGCCGTAGTTTAAGTAGTATTCTTGGCTATTATCTTTAATTCAATTTAATTTTCAACAGAAGTTTTCCCAGGGCTATTTTCATATTAACCAGATCATGAACAAGCACTATGTGACATTGGCAAGGAAGAACTAATAACTAAAATTAGAAAACGCTGTTCAAATGGTAATTTTTAACTTCAATATATAATGTAGCAAAGCCATGATCTTTTTTTTATGTAGTAGGAGTGAGAGAGGGAAAAAGAAAGTATGAAAGGAAGGATGAAAAACAGATTACTGCTGCTGATATACAAAATCAGAAAATATTGATACAAGGTAGTGTGGGCTAGTGCAGTAATTGAAAGTATGTGATACACTTGCATAACTTCTCCTTCTGTGCTTCTGACAGAGCTATTCTTTCCCCCATTTGTTGCTCTTCAGCCACGACAAGACTAAGCCAGTGTTCCCACAGGGGACAGGATGCCGGGGTTGAGGTGGAGGTAGTTTATCTACTAGATACAGTCAGGCAGTTTTGTCCTGTGGTTGCCAACCTAGGAGCGTCTAACCAGTCCTTGGGGTCACCGGCTACATCTAAGGGGTTGTAGGATGATTAATGGGTTAGTAAAGTTATAATAAACAAATCTATTTATATGACAGCCGGTACATTTGTCAGGCCAAAGGGCATCAATTTACTAAGAGACTTTGAATTTTTAACCTGGCATGGTGCAATCATCATAGGCACCCACACACTTTGATTCAACTTTCGCCAGCCCAGTGTTAGGAGACAAACCCCCCATGTGGGCTCCAACTACCACTAGCTTGATATCCCTGGTAGAACTAGAAGGACAAGTGTAGTAAAGCTTCAACACATTTGCATGGCCAAGTTATGACTTTCTCCTGCGATCAGGTGTAGAAATCATATAGTGCTGGCCAGAAACCCATCAAAAAACTAATTATGGACATGCAAACTGGGCCTGTTGCTCTACGGCAAAACAACCTTTTCATTTTCCCTTGGGATTTTTCAAAATCTACTTCTTCTTTTAAAACCATTGACAACACAATACATTTAATACATATAACTTGCTCTGGACATAGGCAAAGGTCCCACACAATCAACAAGATGCTCAAAAGGCTGGCCGACTACAAAAACAGGACACAAAAGGTGAAGGCTTAATTGACTGGTTAGGCTTGCCAGTGACTTGACAAGTATGACAAGTTGTGATGTAACCTGAAATGTCTTTTTTTAGTCTGGGCCAATAAAAATAGCACAGAATTCTGTCATATGTTTCTGTACATACAAGTGCCCCGCCAATGTATCATTAGCAGTCTTTAAAAACATCACTCCTAAGGTCCACAAGGAACACACTTTCTCAGCAACATACCCTCCTCTAAGAAGTGCCCTTGAACACCAGTCTCCAACTTGTCAGCTTGCAACACCTGCTGAAACAGTTCTTGCAAAGAGGGATCAGCATGCTGCTCCTTCACCAACTCACTATGAGTAATAAACAGTGAAAAGTCAGGTCAAAGGTAAACACACAGTTGAAGGTTTAGTCAGATTTTCATTTACCGGCCTTTCAGACTGGGGAGCTATACAGCTTGGTGCCTGTGTGACCACACAAGCAGAAGAAGCCTGTGTATGGGTCTGATTTACCTTACCTCCCTCATCAGGTGACTGTAAATTACCTGTATCCCTTTAATAGGTTGGATAGGTCAGTAAGCACCTTTAAACTCGTGCCCTACACTTTAGCACAAAGCACCAGTATCTGTGTAAGAGGAGAATGGCAACACAGATGCCCAGAAGAGTCCTCTAGAGACATATGGCCTATAACCTGGGTCAACTAACTGCAAGTCGGCCTGAGTTCACACAGGAGGAAATCACACGAATGTAAGACAAAAAGGTATCTCGGCCTTGGTGTGAAACTGCACTGCAGCCTTAGCTCTTTCACATGATAAGTTAAAACAGCAAGGGTTTTACTGGACGGTTCCCCTGACCCTCATGAAGTTTGCTCTTAGATTTTAACACTGGGCATTCATTTTTCCAATGACCTTGTCCCAAATAGTTACAAGACCATCTCTGGTCCTGCTTGGTGCGACTATTTCCATGTGTGAAGGAGTGAGTCTCTGGATCAAATCTATTTCCCCTCTGGCTGGTGGAGAATATCTCCTGGCATCTCCAGTCACTATTTTCTTGGAGAGTCAACGCAGAGTCAACTTCCAATACTGCTGCATCATATACACTTTTGACATATATTGCTTCTAAATTTTGTCAATAAGCCTCCGGCACCAGTTCGTAAGCCTTCAAATCTGCAGCTTTAACTTTTTGATAGTCCTCACACATATTTAATGCAGAATAAAAACTTCCTGGCCTTTTCCAGTCAAAACGCATTGCAACATTAAAGTCTGTTCAAAGTCAGACCACTTCCTAGGTTTATCCAACCTCTTAAATAGCAGAAAAAGTTTCTGGATCCTTCTCAGAAAATTTGGGGATCCATTTCAAGTGATTCTGCTTGTGTGCTTTGAGATGGATCAAAAAGCTTACAATATGTGATCAAATCCAAACTGTAGCATTCTAAAATTTGCTTCTCCTGCTGTATTTCAGCTTTGCATAGGCAAACATTTAATTTCAACCATTCCAGTTTAAGTTCCTGCTCTTTAACTCTTCCCTCATGCTCTATTGCCTATTGCCTTGCAACGTTTAACAACTGAACCTTATTGAAAGTCTTTAATACTTCCTCATTAGGATGTTGCAAAAACTTAATCTACAGAAGCCATGTCTACACAACCTATAGTTAACTGAAATACACCAACCTGTATTTAAACTGGTTTCCTGAACACCTAAATAGCTACAAAAAAACATAAGCTACTATGCCACAACCCCTGCTGGAACAATATCCTACAATCACTCAACTGGTGTCTAATACAGCCTAAAAGTGGGGGACAGTGTTTCCCCTGACTACCTACCTAACCAGAAATCTAGATCGCTAACTCAATCCTTAGTCTTCATGCTAATGTTGTTGAGTAAATTAAACACAAAGCCTGATGACTTGGTTAAGCAACCAGCAAACTGGTGAGCCACCTAGACAGTTACAGATGTGTTGCTGAGCTACAAAACATGGACACAATTGTTTGGTCCAAAATGGTACCCTTCCGTTAAAGAAAGAAAACCCCACAATAGTCACTAAAATAACTTAAACTGACAAAAGTAATAATAAATAAAAATTGACTGAAAATCAGCTAATGACAATCAGACATTGCTTTTCACTTGTGGTTCAACAGAATCATTTAAAAAAATCTAATGAAACTGGCCTGGACAGAAATGATGGTACCCTTAACTTAATATTTTGTTGCACAACCTTTTGAGGCAATCACTGCAATCAAGCGATGTCTGTAACTCTCAATGAGATTTCTGCACCTGTCGACAGGTATTTTGGTGCACTGCTCCAGCTGTCTCAGGTCTCCACAGATTGCATGTTTAAACTCCTTCCAC
>JAVQJL010076690.1:0-20964 GCA_036024295.1 Nannoperca obscura
TTGCATTCTCCCTTTTTTTGGGGGGGGATTCTGCCTTTTTTTTATTTTTACTAAATTTTATTTTTTAATAATACAATAAAGTCAGAATTCTACCATAAATGTTTTTTTCTAAACTCAAAAAAAAATGTCACACGTGTCCCTAATCCTCTTCCGTATACCTCAGTTTGAGTGTGAAGTTACACTTTAATGATCCCGACTCATCAAAATTTAAGTTTTCTAAGATTTTTGGGGGAAGTTTTTTTTTTGTTCATGACCAAAACTCAGGCTAATAAACAAATGTTAGCATGCTAACTGGCTAAACTAAGATGGTGAACCCGGCTAATATCACCTACTTAACATAGTATGTTAGCGTTGTCACTGTGGGTATAGCATATAGTCTGTGGGAACGTACTGCATATCTGTGCATGTAAGTGTGTGTGTGTTTGTGTGTGTGTGCACGGGTGTTCATTTAATTACGTGTGTTCCATAGCGTATCACCCCCCCCACCCTCTCTCTCTGTCAGATCTACACTTACGAGATGAGCATCATCAAAGTAGTGGATGGGGACGCAGGTGGCTACCGCTGCGAGGTCACCTCCAAAGACAAGTGCGACAGCTGCACATTCGAAGTCTCCGTGCAGGGTAGGTCTGCAGACAGACAATCACATTATTGTCATCTTCCATTCAGCGGATCCGCCATTACTATGTAACTGGCTTTGTCAGCCAATAACTCAGTGAGTGCGATACACATTAGGTCCTATCATTTAGTGGCCTAGCGAGGTCATCAGTCCATTATTCCTTTGCGGCTCAAGCCCGCTGTGTAATGAATGAACCTAGCCGAGCTCTCACCAGTCGTTCTCCTTCTGTCTGGTTTCAGCTGTGCAAGAGGAGCAGCAGGACAACATCTTGGAGGCGTTTAAGCGATCGTGAGTGTCAGTGCTGGCGAGGGTCTCCTCAACATGTCACCTATCACACTGTCACGCATATGCTCCTCTGTAGATTGCTGCCTCTGGGCACCTGTCAGTCTCAACGAGTGTCTCTGCTTGTGTGTCTGTCTTTGCCACAGTAGTAGCCGACTTTGCAGGAGTCAGTCTGTCTGCCAGTGCTCTCTTTCTGTCACGTCTCAATGCGTCTGTCGTCTTGGTGTTTTGCTTCACCTGGAGTCCCTCGTGGTTTAGCATCTTATGTATTTCGTCACTTGTCTCGGTGACAGTCTCTGAAGGGGACTTTTTTATATCTGTTTCTGCCTGTACTTCTGCATGTGTGAAGTGTATGTATGTAGGTGCCCCGTGACTGTGTAGCTTTGTCTTTGTATTTCTGCTGTTCTCAGCCTGCGTACTGTACGTGTGACGTGGGATCGTAGCTCAGCTGACACCGTCGCACCGACACCTTGAGTCTCCATATTTGCATTCTTGATTTTAAAAATATAATTTGCTTCCCTCATTAGAGTGCGAGCAGAAAGGCTCAGGTACGATGAGAAACACAGGAGGCGAGAAGACAGCCTGGTGTTGTGTGCAGACAGGATCTCAGTGTGCTTATTTGCAGAACGCTGATGTGAGGGAGAGAGTTTGGTGTGACAAATGAAAAGTTGGTTAAAACTCAGCGATGTTGCTGGAGAGATAACACCTTGTTATGTGGAGGTAATGCAGCTCAACCTCCAGGAGGTATGTCATGTCAGTGCTACACACAGATACCAGAACAAAGACAACATCACGTGGTGCTACAGGTGGACATGTGCAGCTCAAACACACCTCAAATATCACTAAACTTCACTTAAGTTCGATTCAGGCTCTGCCGTGATTGGCTAGTTTCAGTGCTTCAACACAGCACAAGACAAAAAAGATGTGGTTTAATAACAAGAACTGAAAAATCTGTATTTATTTTCTGTTTATCATCTGTGAACTTCTGAAGAAATGTGTTGAGACAAATTAAGTGTAAAACATCCTACACTGCCCTTCTGATGGTGGTAATTGACTAAAGTGCTCAAGTAGGTTGAAATCTAACAATTGCTGTGGCCGCAGCACCGGGCTAACATCGTTTTCAGGCTCGCCCAACCATTGGGTGATCACATGTGCCCTGTGAACGAGGTCATTATCACCCTGGGAGAGTTTACTACCGTCAGGACGGCAAGGACAACATGGATGGATGTTATCCCTGGATGAACCGTTCACCCATATGACGAACATGATCACTCAGAAAGGAGTGAATTTATTGGCATTTATCTTGCTCTGTGAGGGGTTCAATGAGGCTCAACAATGCCAGGAAAACACACTCCACGCTATAAAGGAGCTGCCAAAACCACTCACAGTGGAAAACAACAAGCACTCGAGCCTGCAGACAGTTACTGGCGTGTGCCACACACAGTACTTGTCACCTTGTTGACACACAAGAGGGTGACTGATGACTTGATCACATGAGTCTTTCTCATGATTTGCAAATGTGCAGAGGTAATAAAGAGTTTACTGCAGTGAGAAACAGCCATAGTTTCCCCTCAACATGTTATTCTGTTTACTTCCACTCACTCATGATGACGTCCATACTGTATACCCTCACCTTGAGCCACACTGTACAACATATGTTGCTTACATGTGCTTGTCTCTTGTGATCTCTGTCTGTCAGCTGAGTTCAGGGCATGATGGTGGCTTGTAGTCCTCATCAGATGCTCTGCTATGTTCTCACTCATCCTATTTTTGCTTCTATCCAAACACTGGATGAAAAAAGGGTACGCTTTAACTCCAGGCACTAATTCATGCTGTCTTTGTTGGATTTATAATTGTCTGGTAATTTCTGTGTGTATTTATAGGTCGGTGTAATGTGGAATAAAAGGGGGGTGTTTTATTCAATGTACTATATTTCCTAATAGCACAGGTTTGTAAACATACCAAGATAATCCCCCAAACTCTTTCCTTTTGTTTCCAGTGGAGAGGCAGGCGAGGATGCTGGTGAACTAGACTTCAGTGCCCTGCTCAAGAAAAGGTAAGATCATCAGCTAAGGTTGGTTCTCCTGAATCCTGGTTTTATCTGATTATCACACTTGCACACGCTCAGGGAGAAGAAACACCAAGAGGTCAAAGAAGAAGTGGATGTATGGGAAATCCTGAAGGCGGCCAAGCCCTGTGACTACGAGAAGATCGCTTTTGAGTACGGCATCACGGACCTGAGGGGGATGCTGAAGAGGCTGAAGAAGATGAAGAAGGTGGAGCCCAAGAAGAGTGATGGTGAGGAGTGAGCGAAGAGACAGGAGAGGGTGCACTAGGAGTGAGGCGGCAGGCAGGAAACAACAGCTCTCTAATGCAGTAGGCTGTAAATACCAGCAGCGTTTAAAGGCCTCGGGGGAGACGTTATACTGCTGGGACAACAGGTGGAATGTCTGTTAGCATATGCTTGCTGCTGGTTGGTGTTTATGGATTTTTTGGCTATTAAAGCAGTGGTTGTACTACACTAACAGGATACTCTCTTGTCAGCTTTCCTGAGGAAGCTGGATTCAGCCTACTCGGTGGACAAGGGCAAGAAGATCCAGCTGTCAGTGGAGGTGGCTGACCCCGACGCTCCAATCAAGTGGCTCAAAAACGGACAGGAAATCAAACCATCAGCCAAGTGAGCAAATGACCACTCTGAACAGTATGTGTGATATAGTGGAGTATTGAATGCTTAATCTGATCTTTGTTGGCAATTTAATGAGGTTGGATTGATGACTTTGACAGTGACTTGGGGTCATTGCTGCTCAATAAAGTGTTTAGTTAGCAATTATTACAGATTTATCAGCCAATGATGAATCATTATGTCAATAAAATGTCAAATAATTGCAACAATCGGTCGTCACGATTTCCGGAGTCCAAAGCGACGTCTTCAAAGACCAAATCCTCACATTTAAGAAGCTGGAACCAGCGAATGTTTGACATTTTTGTTTGACTGAAACGATTAATCTTAATAGTTGGCAATCATTGATTCTAGTTGTTAGTTTGTTTCTGTGTCAGTGCCGCCTTATGGCACTAATTAGGTTTTTCATTTGTTGCTGCTGTTGGAAAACGTTTAACCTCAAAGCTAACAGCTAACTAGGCCCAGTATTACTAACTTGTTCAGCTTTACTAGCTCGGTTGCTATATTGATATTAGTATTAGTATGTTCACTGAAGTGTTATTGTTGTTAGCAAGGTAACGTTAGCTAGCAACTGTCCAAAGCAACTAGCATCAAGAGCAACTTGCTAATGGTTGGACTAACTAGCTAAATTAGTAGCTTCTAATTAGCGCGCGGACACCACAATGCTCTGCATCGAGTTCATTCAGAAACCTTCAGGAACGAAGTCTGCCTTTGGGGTTTGAGTGGCAGCAGATATAAATGTTGGTTTTGAGTCTCTTCAGCCTGCTGAGCTCTCCTCAGTGTCTGTGTCGCTCTCCTCTTTGCTCTTTCCCCTCCTTCAAAGGCTTCTTTTGGTGTTTTATTGAAGAGGGTACAGCTGTTGCGAGGGGTATTTTTTTCCGTGGCTCCACCATCTGCCATTTGAAGCAGCTTCATGCTGTTCATTGAAAGCAGCCAGTTACTGTGGGAAAGGATCGGAGCCTCTCAGGAGGTTCTTCCAGGCGGTGCACTGTGACCACCGAAATCTAACAAATCAAAGGGTTTAGGGTGCAGAGCCGGAGCCATTAGGATGAACGTTTCCGGTCCTAAAACCAGGAAAGAGGCAGAAAACTGCGTGGCGAAGATATTAAATAAACCAAAACTGCTCACAATTAAGAGGATAAATTAGAAATGTGGTACAGAGAATCATGTTGTGTAAGAAGCGAAGATCGTTGTGTATCCAGTCAAGTGTTGAAACTGGACAGTATGTTAGACCATGTGCCATTTAGTTTTCTACTGTTCTCTGTATCAGGAACGATTCCATGTATAATAATGTGAAAACAGAAGGCTGAGTTGTCTTGTTTCATACAAATCATTTAAAAACCTTTATAAAAACTTAATCTTTCTTCTACTATTATTTTACAATTTATTAGAAAAAAGGTTATTTGAAAGTATTTATGAGATTATATAATGGTATAACTTTCTTTTGGTGTTGTGTTCATGTCTTGTTGGTATATTTTTTATGTGTGATATATAGTTTAGTATAGCAACATATGGCATGGAAATAAAAACTAGTTTAGTTTAGTTCAAATTTGATTTATGCACAATAAAACAGCGAGCCAGAATTAACCACATACCCAACTCCAACTGAAACACATCACTCCTTATGAATGAACGGGATATTGTAGACATTTATTAGGACACTGAATTATTTCTTTCAAGGGGAACCATATTTTTTTACACACCAAAAGGTCTTGGGGAACATGTGTGAAACATTTAAATGAATAAATGTGGGGGTGTGGAGTCAGAGAGAAGTGAGCTCACCAGACTTCTGCTTCTGGTGCAGTGATTTTGATTATGTTATAAAAATAAAATAAGCTCAGTTTTATAAAAAGATTCATTTACAGAAACTAAATTCTAATTTAGTGCTATTTCTTTTTCTGCTCTACTGTAGCTAACTACACTTACTTTTAATGGCAGTCGCCAACTTGAGTTAACAGCTTGTAACCATGGGAATGTTTCCCCTCATCACTTTCTTCCATTGCGTGTGAGGAGATGAGGTGGCATTATTGTCACCATGTTTGTACAAACCAAATGTACGTGTGTGGGAGCGTATACACTGTGAAGGTCTGCACAAGAACGTGTGGATTCTTTGTCTTGGTCTCAAACTGTGAGTCACTCCGTTGTCTTCAGGCCTCCTGCGTCTTGATTGTGGCTCGATTTACTGAAAGCATTTATTCATTATTGTCTCTACTGTCTCTCTCCCCTCGTTTGTTCTTCATCCTCTCCGTGCGTCCAGGTATGTGTTTGAGAGCGTGGGCAACAAGCGGACACTCACTATCAACAAGTGCAACCTGTCTGATGACGCAGCGTACGAGTGCGTGGTTGGGGAGGAGAAGTGCTTCACGGAGGTTTTTGTCAAAGGTATATGAGTCACTGTCTTTGGAGGAATCCTTCGTTCAGGAGGGAGAGGGTTTTTTTATGCTCGGTTTAGCAAATGCTGCCATTTGAGGCGCGTTGAGAGGCTTGACAGCTCTGTTCCCGCCGTGTGTCTGTGTTTGTCATCTGTTTATTCCAGTGCTTTTATGCCGCTCAGTAGCATGTCTGTTGTCTGCTCACTCATTTTTAATGGCGAGTGAAATCTTTATCTTTTGTTTAGTGTCATGTATCATCGTCGCTGTGTATTAATGTGCTGTCATATCTGTTAGAGTTTGACTGATATGTGTGGTTTTGAAGGCCACTTGAAATATTCATATTTTGCTGTAATATTCAACATATTTACATTTTAAATTTCATACTAAAATGTTCCAAAGAACAGCAATTATTCAGTGTTTCCTGTACTGTAATTTGTATTTATGTAATTGTATTTGGTTTATTTAGTGTAAAATGGTAAAAGGGAATATATAATAACAGTTTATTCTATTAAATATGACCTTATCAGTCTTACGCTGGTGCTTATATCTCGATCTCTTCTGTGTACGAGAGGTTTTTATAGATGTAATTTGGTCTGCTGCTTCTATATTAATCCCATGCTTTACTCTATGTGCTGCTTTTACATTATCAGAGGTCACACAAGAGGGTGAGCTCTTCACCACAGACACTGCTCCTCCCATGCAGCTACAGTGTGTGTGTGTGTGTGTGTGTGAAATATAATTCACGTCGCTGTTTGCAAACATCTACATCGGTGCCTTCCGGCGTCATTCATCTTGACATTAGTGGGGTCAGTGGGGACTTCAGCAGAAGTCTCTAGAAGACACTGACTTTAAAAAGAACTGAGGCAGAAGCTTTGGCTTTTGCTGTGTTGTGCTATGAAGGTGGATGTTTCCAGCAACATGGCATCATCACTGCCATATATATATATATATATATATATATATATGTGTGTAGTTATATGTAGCTATCAGATTCTAATTGTTTCTGTGTCTTTATCTGCACCTGGGAGAAGTTTGCCTTGAAGACTTTAGTCAGGTGCTGGAGAATGGACCCCGGGTCACAGCCCAGACACTGATTCGGTCGGTGACCTTTCATTCATTTCAATTCACTCTGCCTGAACACACCTTTCAGATCTGTTGGACTGTAACTCCTCAAACCAATAAATAGGCGATTATTGCAAAACACATTAGAAAACACCACACGTGTATGTAACACACATGTACATACTGCTAAAAGTAACTCAATACATTTTGTGTGTTAAGATTTCACAAATTGGGCATTGAAAGAGAAACATGGCCTCCATCCTCCACACAGACCGTGTTTACCACCTTCCTGTAAACCTTTCTAGTAGAGTCTCCTCCATGTCCTCCTGAGGGAAAGGTACTTTGAAACAAAAAACACAAATTACACTGAAGACGTCAAGCTCATTTCACCAAACTTTCTGTGAGGCCCGCGGTCACATCGCATGTTTCCGTGGCGCTGTGACTGTGGATGGGAGAGTTTCTGGGCTCTCCAGCTGAGGTTGAACAGGATTGAGACGTCCGGAGGGGGAGCGGATGCTGACGATGACAAATAGCTGAGGCTAGCAGAGCATCAAGCATCACACCATGTGGTTACATAATGTGACTCCCACCACCTCAGGAGACTTCAAGTACCTTCCACCGCTACAAGACGGGTGTGTGTGGTGACACCGATAAGGACTTCAGTATATATTGTGCGCACATGTTCTGTGTGTTAGTCTTTTTCTACTTATTGAGAATACTAAAATACATCCCATCCACAGAGGACGAGAGGGTACAGAAATACCTGTACAGCTATGCACTTCAAGCATAATGAAAGCTGTAGCTGCTAGGTCTGCACGATGGGTTTGAAATCAATAACTCACAATTAAAATAATTGATCTAATTGGTTACGATCATTTCTCCTACAACCACAACATAACATAGTATTAATATTCTCATGATACAATAGCTGCTCATTTAAGAAAGGGACATTTCCACTTCATGGTGCTTGATTCGGACTGTGTAGGCAGCCACATCAAGACTGTGCATGTGCCAGAGTTTAGCCAGAACTCCAACAATTCCTGTATTTGTTGTTTTCCACCTCCCTGTACAAATAAAGCCTACAGCTCCGTTGATCCTCCACTCGTGTTCCTGGACAGTGTTACTCTGGTGATTTAGATACGCCCGGTGTACAGAAAGTGATTCACATAGTACAGTTTGTTACTGACTCTCTGCTGTCGTCCTCAGAGCCTCCCATCACCATCACCAAGCTGCTGGATGATGTGCACACCGTGGTGGGGGAGAAGGTGGAGTTCGAGGTGGAAGTGTCGGAGGAAGGAGCCAACGTCAGATGGTGAGCCAGATTACCCTCCGGTTCACTCTGGTATCAGTGAATCAGGATTTGCATTAGTCATTTTAAAAATCAGTGAGGTCATACCTTGCTAACGGTTCATACCCACCAATCAAATATCCCCCGTGTTGATGAGTAAACGTCGTCCTCGCAGGCACCGTAAAACAACAATAAACAGTCTGGTGGGAAATGTTGGCAAAGCTCACGTAGCAGATTACTCATCATTAGCATGAAATATTCTCAGTTCAAGGTAACAACAGCAGCATTCATACAGTAAATGCCAAACATTAAACTCTATAATCATATTGCCATGACAGTGCCAGGTGTTTAATTGACAAGGACATTTTTCTAGTTTTTATATTTTCTAGTTTTGAAATGTGCAAACTTTTACATCAAGAAAGCTGAAACAAAAGCTAGTATGCAAATAAACCTGGCTGGCCAGCAGCACGTGTTTTGCATGTGCTGTATTGTTACAGTACTCAACACTCAAATGAATTTGGGGATATACTTAAGTTTTAAAAAGCAGGACGGGCTGTTAACTAGAAAACTGCACACATTTGCACATTAACAAACAAAATGATGAAAAATCAATCTGATTGAAACTATATTTTTGTTTTCATATAGAAAATGACTTTCTTAAACATTTCTTGTAACCTTTTATTGTATTATTCCCTCATAACTACTTCTACAGCAGCTGTGAATGCAACTCCTAAACCCCCAAAGCATATCTATGAAAATATTTCATTTTTAAAAATGTACCAAATCCTGGTGAACCCTGGAGACTGTAGCCATACAGAACATTGCAGACATGTCAGTCAGCTCTTCCTCCCTTCTCTGTGCGCTGAAGTGCCACTGAAGCGTGTGTGTGTGTGTGTGTGTGTGTGTGTTTTTCCTCTCAGGATGAAAGACGGAGTTGAGCTGAACAGAGAAACGGCAGGTTCAAAGTACAGGTTTAAAAAGGATGGGAAGAGGCACATTTTGATCATAAATGAAGCAACTATGGAGGATATTGGAATGTATTACGTCTTCACCAACGGCGGAGAGTCGAAGGCAGAACTGGAGGTTGAAGGTACCGTCAGTGTTTAACATTTCCTCCTGAAGCCAAACTTTGTTATCATACCACAGAAAATCCACCTGAAAATGCATCTTAAACTACAGATCAAGCGTACTTGACATGGATTGTTTCAAAAACAGGACTTTAAAATGTATCTTATATAGAAAACATCAATGCTCTTATGTGTGATCAGCTGGCGTGTAAAGTTTGCTAACAAGTGTTCAATCAGGAACTTAAAGAAAATTCAGCACATGTTGATGTTTTCCTTTCTGACAAGCATGAAAAGCAATAAATTAGTCATTACTCATGTCGTGATTCATCTTACTTCATTAATCCCTTGTATCATTGGTTCATCACACTGTTCGTCATGCTAATTTTCTTTTACACATCAAAATTGATGGTTGGGTCCTGTCTTACCCTTCAGAAATCAGGCTGCACACTTGGAAGCCTGACGAGTCTCCTAAATTGATTAGAGTGTAAGAAAACGTCTGTCCTTCCTCCTCAGTGGACACTCCAGTCAGATGATCAATGATGAACATAGCGTTTCACCCCAGATTGCTAAATGGACTGCCTGAATAAGGTGCCTCCCAATGATGCAGGAACACTTCATTATTGTTGTATCCCACAGTGTGTTATGTTAAAGCTGATATCACAAAATAATGGCTTAGCGTGAAATGACCAACCTTTTTTTTCTATGTAAATATATGAATGAATGATCTGTGAGTCAATGATCCCCTTTCAGTTTTGTTACATTAAATATCACATTTTAAAGGATGAAAGAAAGTTTAAAAGAATAGTTTGAAATGTTGGGAAATAGGCTCATTTTGTTTCTGTATGAGAAGATTGATATCTTAAATACGAAGCTACAGCCGGCAGCTGGTTAGCTTAGCTTAGCATAATGTCTGTTAGCTTAGCACAGTGACTGGAAACAGGGGGAACAGGTAGCTAAACTACCGGCCAACCAATAATCCGGCACATAACCACAAGGTGTCGTTTCTACACTGAGTTTTTGTACTGATTAAAGACACGAGATATAACATAATTAGTGAACTTGAGACGTGCTAGTGGGAGGCCTGTTTTAACAACCTTTCTGCTAAGCTAAGCAAACTGTCTGCTGGCTCCAGCTACGTATGTACTGTACAGGAATGAGAGCGGTTTTGAATATTTCCTGGGTTTCTTCATGTAACATTACTGCAATGCATTTCTAACCTATAGTTACCACCTAACACAGGCCAGAATAGGATGAATTATCTGCTATGTTGGTGTCTTTGCTTCAGATAAGGAGCTTCAGGTTCTGCAGAGCATAGCGGACCTGACAGTGAAGGCTGCTGAACAGGCTGTATTCAAGTGTGAAGTGTCTGATGAAAAAGTGACGGGGAAATGGTTCAAGGACGGCGTTGAAGTGCAGCCCAGTGATCGCATTAAGATGACGCACATTGGAAGGTATTATATCAGACTGCTGTGGGTCCACGTTCGAACGTCAGAAAAGCTGTGGTTTTCAGCTCTCCATCCGAACCATCATGTACAGTTCAAACACACACACACACACACACAATCATATAGCTATCACAATAAGCACTGTCTGCCACATGGCTTGGCAAACTATTACCAAAGGGTTTTCTTAGTTGTTTAAACCCTTTTTTTGGATAGGCTGCTATCTGTAAAGCTCTAACCTCTAAACACACACACACACACACACACACACACACACATCATGCACCCCCCCCCAGGCTCTGGGGTTTCTCTCAGTAATCCCTCCATCAGAGCAGCCTATGGCAGAAGATATGCCAAGGAAACAGCGGTCACACAAGGTTAAAGCCATTTAGTATGTTTCTCACTCTGTGATATTTTGCTTCATGGAGTATGTTGCTAGGGCAACTGTCTTTTGCATAATTGCGGGTCACAACTAGTGTTGTCTCCTTGATAACATCTGGTAACATGTCCCCAGGACCCACAAGCTGACGATTGATGACGTGAAGCCTTTGGACGCTGGAGATTATTCCTTTGTCCCTGACGGCTACGCACTCTCTCTCTCTGCGAAACTCAATTTCCTGGGTGAGGAAACCACAACATGAAGCATGTGGTGGTTTTTGGGAATATGAGCTAACCATGTCAACATGTGTAGAAGACTGATTCTTTTATTTTACCCCTCAGAAATCAAGATTGACTATGTTCCCAGACAAGGTAAGTGTTGTTTTTTTGTAAAATCAGTTTTTCTTGCACGACAGTACATGTGAGATGTGATGGTGCTGATGTGAAGGTCCAGTATTCGATCTAAAGACACCTGGCACCAATATGATTTTTGTTTTACTCTGCTGTGAAACCTGAAACCTGTATGAAACTGCCTCAGGGTGAAATTACTTTCAAAAAGATATTTTTATACAACAATGTTGCAGCAAAGTAATGTCTCGTTAACAACTCGTCTTTAAACTTCTTCCTGGTTAACTTGTTAAATGCAACAACTTGAAGGTCAAATGTAAATGTAGAAAATGTTAGTAGCACTCTTAAAAGACGCCTAGTGGATGCATGTGTACTTGTTCACATGTTCCCTGAAGTGCTGAAGGCCGTTTTAGTTTTTCAGTTTTTTCAGTTCAAGTCTGAAAGAAACCAAATTCGAGCATGAAAATTAAGAAGTTTTAAAGCAGGAATATGAATATTGGTGTCTTCCCTTTCAACAACCTGAGTGACCTCTCTTCCCATCTTCTCCTCTAATGCTCACAATGAAAGATCCTCCCAAAATACACCTGGACACCAGCAGCACCGGCAACAAGAACATCATTACCGTGGTGGCTGGAAACAAGCTTCGCCTTGACGTTGAGATCACAGGGGAGCCGGCCCCCACTGTGTGCTGGATGAAAGGAGACAAAGTGAGGAAGAAGAGAGAGGATTCTCACTATTCACTTCATACACACTCGAAACACACGTCAGATACTTTCCACCTTTGTGCGTCAATCAGAGTATCCAGCCGTTAGTCACCGAACGGCACAAAAGAAGAGCGGGAACCAGAGTGGGAAGGTTGAATCACCTGTCACTGTGGCAGCTGTGCCATCGTCATGCGACACCGTCCTCTTCAACAGTCTCCTTTGTTCTGTCTGTCCTGCCCTGCGTGGTAGGTGGTGACTGAGGCCGAGGGAAGGGTCCGCTTGGAGTCGAGGAAGACCCTGAGCAGCTTTGTAATCGAGGGGGCGGAGAAACAGGATGAGGGCCACTACTCCATCACCGTGACCAACCCTGCTGGAGAGGACAAGGCCGAACTCTTTGTCAGGATCGTGGGTCAGTGGCTTCTTCTCACTTTTGCCTTCTTCTTCTCTCATTTTCCTTTTTTTTATTGCTCCTATTCTATTGTTCCTGGCTGCCTTAGAGCTATTGGGCCTTGCTGTTGAACTGAGATTGGGTTTTTTTATCTGAATTTTCAGTCCTTTTCAGGGGTTTTGCATGTTGCAGTTTACTACTTCACTTTGAAGACAGACAATGTTTTTAATTTATTTTCAGTTCAATTCAAAATGAAACTTTCAGAGCCTTCAAACTTCAGTCATCATCTGTGTGGCGCAAAGGATTTCAAGCCAGTTTCAAGGCTCTAGTCCAGGTTTGATTTTCAGACAAAAAATGAATAGAAAGCAGTGACTGGAATGATTTAAAAACACATTTAACTGGAAACAATACAGCATGCTTTGAAAAACGATGCCTCAGAATAAAATGAAATCTTTATACCAGATATTCATTCTGATGGATTTCAAGTGCAGTAAAGTGTCCAAAGTAATGTGTGCTGTGCAACGTGGTCACATATCTGCTGCTGCAAAACACTGTAAGTACAAAGTTACTTGGCAGAGAAGTGGATATGTCCAGTTCTGAAAGACAAATAAAATAATCAAAATCATTTAATTAGGGTCATGATTTAAATACAGTTCAGACTCCCTCACACTCTTCTCTCATGTCTCTCTGTCTCATCTGCCTCTCTTTCCGTTTGCAACTGTAACCTGCCTCTCCAGATGTGCCCAACTCTCCTGAAAATGTCAAATGCACATCAGTTGGCGAGGACAGTGCCATGATCACATGGGACCCTCCTGCATTTGATGGCGGAGTTCCCATTAAAGGTACCCCAGAAACACACATCATCTAATGTTCACACCTGATGCCTCCCTCCCCGGAGAGCACAGCGGTTTAAAACCACTCTGTTTATTACATTGCAGTGTTCAAGAACACGGAGGCATTTTTAATGACTTCACCATATGTTGGTATGACTTCCTCCAGGGTACCTGATGGAGAGGAAGAAGGCTGGCTCTTCCAGATGGACCAAGCTCAACTTTGATGTTTATGAGTCCACCACATACGAGGCTAAGAAGATGATTGAAGGAGTTCTTTACGAGATGAGAGTGTTTGCAGTCAACGGCATCGGCGTCTCTCAGCCCAGTGCAAACTCAAAGCCCTTCATGCCCATTGGTGCGTTGCCATTTATCATTAGCAGAATGGTTAATTAACAGAGGCTTTTCACACAATGCTCATTTTGAGGCAGCTTAACCTACCTCCTATCCCATTTACACTGGGTATTAACGTATTAATTAGCTCCTGTCTCTCTCAGCCCCCACCAGCGAGCCCATCCGCCTCACGGTGGACGACGTGACAGACACTACCTGTGCACTCAAGTGGCGTCCTCCAGAGAGAGTCGGAGCAGGCGGCATGGACGGTTACTTCATTGAGTACTGCAAAGAAGGAAGTAAATATACGCTAAATATTCAGCACTTTACCTGTGTGTTTACCTGCTCTTACATAAGCTGGACTCGTTAGCATGTCTGTCTAACTAGCTTACAGCAATCGAGCATTACATGGTCAACTAATTCCATTAGTTTGCCATGACCACATATGTACTGTGTAGTATTTCAAGATTTCAAGATATTACAAGATTCTCATTGGAAAACGTGTTGCTTTAGACAGCTCGTGGCGCTAACATTAGCTTAATTAGCTAACTAGCTAGCTGATGAAATCTGCTAGAAATGTTTGTTTACTTCCATCTGAAAGAAGGGACCCACTGTTGCAAACATTACATACAATTTAGTGCACGTTATTACTGTAAACAGCACAATGTGCCATGTGACAATAAAAGGCTTCACAGGCGTAGCAACGGTAACTGAGGGGGGCGGGGTTTAGCAGATGGTTATGCTTCCTGATTCGTTCCTCAACATTATCGTGAGATCTGATCTGTTCTTTGATTGGCTCGTTCCTCAGGTGATCAGTGGCTGCAAGCTAATGAGGAACCAGTGGAAAAGAACCAGTACAGGGTGAAGGGTCTCCCAGTGGGCGAGAAGATGCTGTTCAGAGTGGTGGCCGTCAACATGGCTGGGCGCAGCCCTCCCGCCACTCTCTCCCAGGCCGTCACTATCAGAGAGATCATGGGTCAGAGAGACGTTAATATACATGCATACATTTAAAGTTTGTCATTTATCCCAGAAATTCAGCTGAAAGGTTACATTTGAACCATGCTGCTGTTGTTGGAAGACATACAGTCACATGTGTTGAAGCTCCAACAGACACCCAACACTAACAATGTTCAGCCACTGTTACAGATCAATGCTGCCGGATGTTTATCTCTGGTACACACACATGAACATACACACAAGGTTAAAGCTGCACATGCTGTCCGTCTACATGCCACCCCCCCCCCCCCCCCATACCACCCACTCAAATTCAACTTTTTTCCCGTCTCTGTCTCTCACTTGTTCACCCAGAGAATCCAAAGATCCGCCTGCCTCGCCATCTGAGAACCAAACTCATCATGCACGTGGGCGAGAAGGTGAACCTGGTCATCCCCTTCCAGGTTAGTCCGAGTCTGGCCAGCTCTGGCTTTTTATTTTTTTATTTTTAGTTAATTTAGAAGATATACTGGATTTGCTACAGCAGATCAAAACCAGCTCAGCCAAGAGTGAACACAACGAGGTGCTTAAAGACGACCAGGTTCCTTCCACGTTGACCTTTTACTAAATGGCTTTTTCAAAGACTAACTCTTAAATTTGGTTTCTTTGAAGAGTTGAGATTTTAAAAGCGATTGTACAGAAAATCCACTCCTTCATCCTCATGAAATGGGTCATTGCAGGGGGTTTCAAGTGAGCCCAGGAGTGGTTTATTTAAAGTAAAAACTCAGGAGACAGGCAGGAGACGTATCGTGGAAAACAGTGGAGAGTAGTTTGATTAACGGTTGCCTGCGTCTGTATAACGCATCCAGATACACTTTCATGTGTGTTTTGGTTAAAGATTTTCCTGTGACTGCAGTCGGGGCATTTTCTTCTTCTTCTGAAATGCAAATCAGATCGTCAAACTTTGCCGGTAACAGAAGGAGCGAGAGCTGAAAGGGCACCGGGAGCATTAATGCCTTTGACAGCAACTTGCAAATTATGGCACTGGTGAAAAGACGCCAACCATAAGTAGCAAAGGAGAAGCCGTTGTTATAAATAAAAATCCACAAGAAAAAGTGAGCGTGCTTTTGAAGAAACAGATGAAAAGCGTGTTCTGAGGGCGAAGACGTGGCTACATGATGTCCCAACAGCTGTTTTCACACTGATGGGACATGAGGTGGAGCCAAAACTGAGACACTTACCTGGAAGAGGGTGCCCCAAAACATTACATCTACTGTTGCAAATGATTCAAAAAGCCTGGAAAGTTTGGATTTTAAACATCATGTTAGCAATATGCTTGAATTCAAATATACTCGTCATCATGTAAACCAAGCGTCACATTTGTTAATAGTCTCCTGGCATTTATAGTTACAATTAAAGGCTATATAAATAAATATAAAGGCTTCAGAAGTCTGGAAATCTTTGGTTATGTCACAGACTCTTACAGTACTTTGTCTCGGTTCCCTGACTACAGGGTAAGCCTCGTCCTGTCGTGACCTGGTTCAAAGATGACGTTCCCCTGGACGACAAAACGGTGGGAACTCGTACCAGTGAAGTGGACACCATCCTCTTCATCCGCTCCTCAGAGAGAAGCCACTCTGGGAAGTACACGCTGTCCGTTCAGATCGAGAACATGTCGGACAGCGCTGACATTCACATCCAGGTTGTAGGTCAGTCACCGACACCTCTCAGCGTCACCTGCAGACACTGTGGCTTGTTCTCTCATTAAGATTAGCACTCAGCGGGTGGCTCACACTTCACGAGGTACGTGGTTAATAACGTGTTTGGAAGGGGATGATGGCTCGAGCCCAAATCTGTGACATGTCAGGATTTCGTTTTTTTGAATTTTTATATTTGATGATAATTCCTAATTTCATACTCGCAGGGATCTGTGACTCAAAGCAGCTAATCATCAAAGCGCTGATTCCTCTCTCTCTCACATAATCCCGGCTCCTGCTTTGCCTCTGTGGCCTCAGCTCACGGCTCGTCTCCGCGGGTCAGGGTGCGAGGGGGATTATTTGGCGGGGCTCCGCTGGGATTATTTGCGTGTAGACTGGGATTAGGTTCGGATTGTGAGGGCTACTCTGTCACTTCCTCTGCTGAAAAGGTTGAGCTAATGAGAGGCTGCAGCTCCAATGATCCCCCCCCCCCTTCAGCTGATCTGTCACTGCACTGTTTCAGCAGGAGACAGAACAGGAGGGATTAACAGCAATAACTGTAGCGCTGCTCACTGTTTGTACTGTACTCCACAGAGGGAAGCATGCAGAGCAAGATTAATGACACATGCATTACTGTGTTGTACAGTATTTCTGTTACAGTGCAGGCCACGCAGAAAGATGGATGATAAACACACTGCATTCTTCTGCTCTGTAATCCAGGCAGGCAAAGCATACTATTTCTCAGTTTATCGGTTCGATGCCGGCACAGTTTCTCTAGTAATGTATGCAGCTATCACCGCCTTTCCTTGAACCTTTGTCTTGTGCTCTGTTAATCTGTCAATCTTTACCAAATCTCTACCGCTGCGAGTGCTGATTTCTTTCTCTCTGTGGGACTTTCCTGCTCCAGATCTGTTTATCAATCTCCCTCCCCCTCTCACTCTACCTCTCAAAGCTTGCCTGCATGTCTACCCAGAGTTTGTTATCTGAGGCGTTCAGTCCATTCCTGCGCATCGTTTTCTAACAGGCCTGTCTTGGTCATAGTTTCACGCAAAATCCTCCAGCTCTATTATCCCCGTCTCCTCTCACAAACCCAACAGACAGGCCCGGCCCTCCCATCGCCGTGCATGTTACAGAAGTGTGGGGATTCAACGCCGCGCTGGAGTGGAAGCCGCCCAAAGACGACGGCAACTGTGACATTATCGGCTACACTATTCACAAGGCTGACATGAAGACTAAGGTACGCAAGGTGGGAGAGACGTGCACAGAGGAGTGCACGGAGAGGCTTCAGGGATGTGGCAGCCATATTGGAGGTCTGCAGCTCTCCAGCAGCAACGCCTGTGAACAGTAAATCAATTTTAGGTCACGATCTGTTTGTTAAGTGTATAACAAACAGATCATTGATATAGTCAACACAGCTGACCTGAGCACCAGCTAATATATCCAGTAGAAGCTAACATTAGCTGTGGTTTATAGTGTGAGTATCATATTAGTGCTGTCACCTTTAATAAAAAGAATTTGATGCAGCACAGGCTGCTGGTTCTTCTCCACTGTGCATAAACACCAGAACAGCCGTAGCCTAGGTTACTGACAGGGCATCAGGGCACGAAAGGTCACACAAATCATTTCTTTGCTTTCCTAACTCAGCGTGAAGCTGTCTGGCGGTTCTGGGCACGGCTGCTGGGAGATTTGTTACCTAACTGCAAAGCCTTGCTGTGCTGTCATGGTCATTATGTTGTATGAACGGACAGGAAGGTGGACTACAAGAACATGGAGACTCTTCAGCTTATATAGATCTCCACCTCAGCTATAAGCCTCTTTGATCCTCTGCTTCTCTCTCTATATGTCTTTCTCACATCAGGAGTGGTTCACGGTCTATGAGCACAACCGGAGGCCCAGCTGCACTGTGTCTGACCTGGTCATGGGGAACGAGTATTACTTTCGAGTGTTCAGCGAAAACATCTGCGGCCTCAGCGACGAGCCTGGCATCAGCAAGAACACCGCCATCATTTCCAAAACAGGTAATGAAATCCCCGCAGAGTGCCGTCACATCAGAGCATTGCTTTTGATGCCAAGAAACTTACTAATGGACGCTGAGTTCAGTTACAACAATAGAGGGAGCTTTGTGTTAAGTATTGGACACAAAACAGAAAAGACGACGCTGTCGGGAATCAAGATTTAAAATACAAAGTACAAAAAATCTTAATAAATACAGACATTTAAAACCATAAAACACAGTTATAACATTAGAATGACTTGGCTGTGGTTAATTATTTGGAAATAATTCCTTCACACTAGTTCTGCTCAACAGAAATATTCTTTGACAGAGTGTTAAATAACACTTAATACAGGCCGCGGATTATGAAAGCAGCTAGGCTGGGAAACTAACACCTGCCACCAGTTAAACGCTGCTTCTGCTGTTGTGTTGGTTGCGGTTGCTTACTCTACCAGAAGAACTGGCAGCCAACCAGCCAATCTCTTTTGTGTAGAAAGCAGCAGTCTGGCCTATAAAGTGGTGAGGACTGATCACAGTGCCCACCTGACATCAGTTTCCTGTCTGGATCGTTCAGCTGGAACAGGTTTCTAGTTATGTGGTATGGATTTTAAAGGCTTAAAGGCAGAACAGCAACATTTCAGTCCAAGCTCGACTTTAAGTATGAAATAAACAAAATAAATGTTTGCTACGGGCTCAAAAGACACATGTCCAACAAGAAAAACATGATTTATTCTCTTTAAAGTTCACAAAATAAATAAATACAAAACATAAAATCCACAACATCTTTTCAGAGTTTTCACTAGCAAATACAGTCGTTCATCTTTAACCCATCAGTGAGTGAAAAGGTTGAATATCCATTTTTTATATGACGAAATAAATTCTGTATTCTTACAACCTCCCATATCTCTTCTAAGGAAACACAAAACAGCCTCAGACACGAGCCTAATGAAGGCGAGAGAAGTGAACGTGTGAATACAGCATGCCGTACCGAAGAAGTGTCTTTTATTTTTTATGGACTTACTCACGCTGGTCTGCCCCTCGCTCTGCGTGTGCGTCCCACAGTGGGAGTAAATAAACAGACACTTCTCCACCTGTCCAGGTTTGGCCTACAACCCTCCACCCTTCAAAGAGAAGGACGTTTCCAGTTCCCCCAAGTTCACAGCGCCCCTGGTGGACAGAAGTGTGATAGCAGGTTACAGTGCCGCCATCAGCTGTGCTGTCCGAGGCTTCCCCAAGGTATTTACATCTGGGATTTCCTCCTGAACTTCTATTCCCTTTATTCACAAATTCATGAGCGACGAGCAGCTAACTTAGTTGACCTAGTTAATATTGTTAACTTAGTTAACTTGTTAGTTATTCCTGATGTTTAACACACTGCACCAGGTTGCCGATTACTCATTTGGCTATTTCTCCCCTCACTTCATCAGACTTCCTGCTGTTTCTGTTCTGGACACCAAGTTGCCAGTTAAACATCTGTCTGTTTCCATTACTGTCACCGGGTTGCCAGTTATTCCAGTTCATTCATTCATTCATTTGGCTATTTTCAGCTCACTGCAGTAACCTTCTCACCGATTCATTCAGCCACCGGACTGTCACTTAGCATGCAGACAATATGCCTACTGGAATAGCACCACCCGTCTCGCACACACTGCAGCTGCCCCGGTAGCTTTGCTGCAAGGGTATGCCACAGATTTCACGCTTTGTGTTTTCAGAGTGAGCGTACAAGTTTTGAGTGTCAAACAGCGGGTGTAGAACAGTCAGAGAGGATTTTGATGCCTTTGCAGCAGGAGTGTATTTTTATGTCTGAAGCTAGAACAAGAGGTGGAACAGAAAGATCTTTGAACACACTTTTTTTTTTTTATCCCTCCGAATCGGCAAAGATTTGTCAAGCCGAAATGTTGACCCAGTTTCACCTCTTCCCTCTTCCCTCTGCTCTCCTACCCTCCCAACATCCCCCCCCTCCCACTCCATCCCGCCAAATCTGCCGTTTCCTCCAACACACTCTACTTCAGCCAAAGATCATTTGGCTGAAGAACAACATGATCATCGGCGAAGACCCCAAGTATCTGATGCAGAACAAACAGGGCGTGTTGACTCTGAACATCCGCAAGCCGAGCCTGTTTGACGGGGGCAGATACTCCTGCAGGGCCATCAACCCTCTGGGGGAAGACGAGGTGCAGTGCAAGCTGGAGGTTCGAGGTATGCTGCCTGAACTTCACTTCCCATAATACCATAGCTTCAAAGTATAGTGAGAGGCCTGGGTCAGGGCAAGTCTCTCCCTGACAGCCTTCAATAAAGCTCAGCGTGACAAATCTCCCCCTCCTCAACCCTCTGACTGAGCTCTTGTAGACATTTCAGCCGCTTGAGCTAAAAATAAATCACCTTATTGTATTTGTCAGTAGAAGTTTCAGAGCCACAGTTGACTCTGAGTGCTGTAGTTTCTTTAAACAGGATGATATACTGGCCTCTCATGCTGATTTAAATGTCTCTTTGGGGGGGGGGGGGGGGGGGGGGGGGGGGGGGGGGGGGGGGGGGGGGGGGGGGGGGGGGG
>JAVQJL010076693.1:0-15114 GCA_036024295.1 Nannoperca obscura
CCGAGCTGCATCATAAGAGTCGCTACTTGCTGATCTTTCAGTTGTGCTGAGAACAGCAGCAGGTCGCAGGAGCACACTGTAATGTTACTACGGGAAAGTAAACGATACGAAGTCTAAAGACTCTGAATGTTTAGTGTCTCAGAAGGAGAACAGAATGTGTACCGGCTGTTTTACATATAACACATGGATATATCACGTTCCCACAGCAACACGACATGCTAACACACGAGTAGCTCAGCGTAACAACTGTAACTTTGACTGCAGACCAGCTACAAGCGGAGCGGGACGGGAACTGATGGAGGACCAGCAAGCTCAATGTGTCGCTGCGGCAGCTCGCAGAGGCATTTCTGGTGACAACAGTGGCAGCCACGTCAAAAAGCGCCAGCAGCCGCGTCAAAAAGCGCACGAACGTGTCTGCTCTGGAGTATAACACTGGCCTTATGGAGAAGGTGTTGTCATGAAATGCCAACTTTTGTGGGCAAATCAAACACCGCACCTTCAACAGAAAGAAAAAGATAAACAATTACTTTTTAAAATGAAACATAAACCTACTTCTAGTTAAAGACATCATCAATAGCTATTTGTTTTAAAGAATTCAGAGACACTGCGTAATAAAGACACCTCTCTGTCAGAACAACAGAGGTACAAACAGATGAGTGACTGAACCGTCGTTCGACCAAACAATGCCTTTCGGCGCTTCGGACATCATCAATCACGTGATCAGCGTTATTTGACACACGCCCCGGAACATTGTGCCGAACCACTCTGCTTCACAAAGGTAAAACAAGCGCTGAAGCGTCCGTGTCAAACGGACCATCCCTAAATGTTAGTGTGGATCTTGCAGCAAGTAGTCTACCGCCAACAACGTTCTAGAAAACAACACTATAACTCAGCTATTAGCGTTATTAGCTGCTAAACAGCCACAGAAACACAGCATCATTATTTTTGAAGTACTTACATTTGTCTCTCCTGTAGTTTGATCCTCTCTAAAGAACAGTTTAGTGGACAGTCCTGCAGTGTACTGACCCAGGTTTGAAAAGCAGTCCGACACAAAATGGTTAGCACACACTGAGGTATTTACTGACAGTAGCTGGGACTTTTCCATGGAAACTAAACAGTATCCATGCAGCTCTTGTGTCCTCTGAGGCTGGGGGGAGATGCAGTGACTTGTGTTGGTTGATGCAGCCAACAACAGAACTGTTCCTGAGTTTATCTCTGAGCTTCACGATACTCCAAGTCTGTAGCTGGCGAGAACAAAATGGCGGACCCACGCAAAGTTATTGTTCAGGAGAGACTCAGACAGGGTCTCATTATTATCCAAATGAGTCACGTTGTGATGTAGAAACGAGAGCAAATTCAGAATGGCACAAAAATATGACTGGGTGGTCTTATTTTACAGTTTGTGGGTGAGTATGGACTGCAGATACCCAAATGTAAGTGCAAAAAGACAAAAAAAGTGGGTTTTTCACGTTATGTCCCCTTTAATACACATGGACATGGGATGAAAAATGAACTGTGCAAAGTTTACACATAAAAGATTGGGAACATTTCTGCACAAACATTCTATCATTTCACATTTTGTCAGATTTACAATATGCAGAATGTTTGCTTCTGTGGCAGTATGATTCAAACAGCCACCTGCAGCGTGTTTTCCTTGTGCATTGGAGCTCTACAGAGCTCTATGCATCTACAGAAAATAGACCAGACACCAAAACTTATTACCTGTGTCGACTTCCATCACTTAAAATAGACGTCATCAGGCAGCAGTGCATGTTGTGGGGGCACTATACATCTGATGTGTGCTGGTGTTGCATAACACTGAAATATTGATGGGAAAACAGTTTTTTTTTGTAGTGTGCAGTTAAACTGGAACACTCAAATGTAACCAGTCACTGCAATCCAGCATCTCCAGATAGCATATCTGCTCTCCACATCACTGTCAGCCCAATAAAATCAGGAGAGTGTGCTGTTAAAATCTCAGTTTAATGTTCTTTTTTCTGCCGACTGGTGAGTCACAGAGCTGGGGGTGGAGCGGCAATGACATTTATGGTGTGATTCAGGTGGAGAGAGAGCCAGATAGAAAAATCTAAAGTCAGACTGCTCACTTAATTAAATTTTGTCTTATCCCACATTATGAGATGTTGTGGTGATGGGTGTGTAACAGGTCTCAGGCTGAGACCCATTAGTAGATAAGGTTTCTGCATAAACAGGAGAAAAACTGAGACAGGCGACAAGTGCTAGCTTCTCTCAGACAAATTTATTTGCCAATCATTTCCTTTAGTCCTCTTTTGTATGTCATCTTCTGTATTATTTCAATAATATCAACTCAAATCACTAACAAGACCCACAATATCACAAATCAAACAATGTACATGGCCTAATTACAATTCCCTTTTGTTTGAAGATAACATACACCTTTACCATTACACTAATGGAAGCATTACTCTTAAATGGTAGAATGTCTAGGTTGTCAAAGGTTCCATATTTGAGCTCACTCATAAACATAAGCTAGCACTTTACTGCTGAAGACTGACAAAGTTAAACTTTTCATCAAATTCAAGAATACACAATATTTAACACAACTTGAAATATTCTGGAGCCAAAACACGTTGAGCTTAACAAGAAAGTTACTGGCAGCTCCATCTTAGGTCACACAAAGGAAAACAATTTAGTCTCTACTGTTCACAAATCCAAATAAATGTCTTAATTAGTCTCACCAGAATTAATATTCGATTCACTCTAGCTGTTAAACAACATATGTGCATAGCTATACAAGTTTTAAAACTTTACAAAACTTTAGAAACAGGAGAAGAACTGAGACAGGTGAATGAGGAAGCAACGAGAGTTGGTGAGAGACGAGAGTTCAGGAGAGACGCACAGCGTTACACTGCCTCCTGCTGGCAACACTGAAATGCTCAGCAAATTTTATTAAGAGACCTTGTAGCCTTACCCTGAGGCAATCATTAATCATTATGCATTAAATAAGGACAGAATCACATTCACAAAACAAAAACATAAATCAAATCACATAAAATGTGACCATACATTTTGTGTGCGTCACAGGTGACTATGGCATACGTAGACATAAATAAATGGCATTTTTGTGGTCTGAGGTTGTGGATTTTTGTGCCTATTTTCTTCTTTTCATTGTAGTATATCAGTCCGTAGCTATATTTAAATGATTTCTGTTAGTGTATGTCATCTTTTAATGTATGTACTTAGACTGTGTTCATCTGTGTACAAACGCTATGTGTTTTTGTACTGCTGTTTGTGAAAATGCTTTGTGTGTGTCTATATGTGTGCCCCTACTGTGTATGTACTTAATTGTGTGCCGTTTGCTGGCACTGCAAAAAAATGCCATGTCTTTATTCTAGACACAAAGCGCTTGAATGTTCATCTTGGATGACTCCACACCTCACAATTTATGTCCCCTACCAGGAAATAGTGCCAATTCAGGAAGGAATGTGTCCAAGGGTGTGGAGGTCCGGGTGGTGGATGAGCATGTAGCTAGGTAGCTAGATATCTTATTTGTTCAATCCACACACATACCTTAACTTATCTTAACTAACTCTTGATTCCAGCTTTGTAAATGATTGGACACACATGAGAGTGGTGTTGACCTCATCTGTCCTTAAGAACGCAAATAAGTGTATTTCCCAAATGTTGAACTATTCTTAACCATGTCTTAACAGTTTATTTGCCCTAACCACAACCTTTCCTCAACAACCATACCATGGCTGCCATAAACAGATATTGTAGAAAGTTTAAATTGTAAACCCATTGGCATTGGACATTAAAGAAATAGAACAGTATATCTCTAA
Source organism: Nannoperca obscura (assembly GCA_036024295.1). Classification (NCBI taxonomy): domain Eukaryota; kingdom Metazoa; phylum Chordata; class Actinopteri; order Centrarchiformes; family Percichthyidae; genus Nannoperca; species Nannoperca obscura. Next base: position 3,822 of record JAVQJL010076693.1, read on the forward strand.
ATATATTTTTACATATTTTGAGATATAGGCTACTGCTCAATAACAAATAAACAAGGATTGAACACATAACCCACGAGAGTGCAGCTGAAAACTCACCAAAAAAGCTGCTGGCCTCTTTTATTTTATGTTTGAACGCTGAACCTTAACTTCTTTGAAGCACTGTGCTTATCAAAGTCATTAGGTTGAATCATTACGTTGAATGCTAATTAGTAGAATCTCAGCCTTAAAAGGTGTCTGGGAATCAACATTCTTATAGTTCACATGAGTTTGCAAGCAACATTAAGATTGTTAACAGAGCTCCAAAGAGGTCAAATCAATAGTATATTTGCAAATTATTAAAGCTGTGAATTAAAGATTTCCGACTCCTGGTGAAACCATACACTCCATGCAATGTACGTCTCCCAGGACTGCATTGTGTGCTACATTACAGTGATATTGCTATTCTTCGATATCTTAGATTTCTGCTAAATCCTCAGATTTTTGGTAATTTGTGCACATGACTAACCATTACTATTTGGTATTATTTCATTTGTATGCCTAAAATAATAACTCTCGTGCATGATTCGGGCCCCCAAATGCTGCATGTGCATGCTATGCAGGCTGCTGGCATAAAACCACTATTGTTATCCGTCTATCGATCTATTATCTATACCCACTAAATAGCCCTGCAGGCAATACATTAATATGTCATTTTTAATGCCTTAACCAAAATTGACTCAATGTATAAAATAGGCCTACTATGAATCAGAGCCACATATTTTTGCCTGGAAATGTAATAAACTCGTTCAATATATAGCAGATTACTACAGTACGTTTATTTCAGTTTCATTTCGTTTTGACTACACTGTATCCCTGCTGCTGAATCAGAGAGAAGTACATAGACCACGGTACTTGTATTTTATTTGTTGCCTTCTGTCGCCATCTCGTGGAGAACATGTGAAGAGCAGGTGCTCCCTGATTGGCTTAATTTGCGATGTGCTTATCTCTGATTGGTTATTGAAACTTCCGCCATCTACAAAAAGCTTCCGTGCGGAAACACGCAGGGCTTAACGCTTGCTTCGTACCTTCACGTTAAAGTGTATCAAGCTAATTATATGTTTAGTTCCTCTTACAGTTAGATTTTTATACATGTACAATTTTACAAATACGCAAGGGCAAAATACGCACCCTGGTTTAGGAAGTATAGCAATAAAGGTCGGGCTTGTGTGGTTTCTTTACGGAGGAAAATAGAGAAGGGACCAGCTCGATTTATGGAGTTTCGAAGAACAAATTTGTTATGAGAGTTTCTCTCCGAGGCTGTTTGTACAAAATGGGGAACTTTAGATCATTTCTGAGCACAACATTGTTCTTCTTGCTATTCGAGTTGTGCATGGTGTGCTGTGATATAACGGACGGAAACGCAGAGCATCTGAAAAGAGAACACTCGTTGATGAAACCGTACCAAGGTAAGATGGCTAAGTTAGCTTGTTAGCTAGCCTGGTGTTCTGTCCACTTTTACATCTTTCACTTAACTTATTTTAACGACATTTGCAACTTCGTGGCTAATGAATGTAATTGACTGATGTATTGTGGCTCACTCCTACGAACGAGGAGTTAAGAACGAATTCTATAACTAGCTGTTCGTTTCAAAACGCATGCAATGTAAGCAGTCAGTGCTGTTTCACATGGAAGTTAGTGAAATTGCTATCTAGCTAAACCCACAGAAACATCTGCGGCACAGAAGTCTAACCTATTTAAATGCCGTCATATCTGCATCGCTTCACCTGTTTACATTTCTCCTACCCGAACATTTGAAACGGTATAGCTTCCATTTAAAAATCGTCATCTAAACTAATAAGCAAAGATTATCCGTAGTTAAGGACCTACTGTCTGTTAATTGCTGGTAAATTAGACACACATTTGATCCACAAAGCAGCACGCTTTTTTGGGCTAACTTAAGTTCACAATGTGTGACACTGATCGTGGTAATTTATTGGTGGAAGATGTTCTAACGACATATTCTGAAGCTGAAACTTTGACAGCTGCAGTGTGTGTGTGTGTGTGTGTGTGTGTAAAACAAGTTTATCATGGCACTGAATCAAATATGTGTCTGTTACAGTTAAGCAATGCAAGGCACGTTTATTTGTGTAGCACCTTTCAACACAGCAAGGCAACCATTAAGAAAATATATAAAAGAACACAAGGAAAAATATAAACACTCAAATAAATAGGATTTTAAAGAGTCAAAAAATGGAAGATAAAGATAAGCTAAAATAGAATAAGACAAATCAAACAGGAGAATAAAAATGAGTGCAGGTTGCAGAGAGCGCCACACACGGCAAGGATTTAATTTGCATATGAGTTCTGAGTCAAATTCTGTCATTTATAATGAAACAATGTGCAAAGCTCCCTCAACACGCCCTGAAGACAAAGAGGCGTTTGTTCAGAGCGTGTGCAAACAAGTGCAGGTGAAGGAAAACATATCCGGCACTTGCCTGTGTTGATTCTTAAACGAAAAGCCGCCCAAGCTAAAATCTCTTAAACATATGCATCACTTAATTCCAAGGAAGTCCATGACAAAATGAGATTTAACACAAAGGCATGTAAATCAGCTTGTTCCATGTAAACTAATTAATCATTAGTAATAAGTCATATGTAATCTACTGACATTTAAATAGAAAATTGAGACCCTGATAACCTTTTATTTCATTGGTTAATATTAATACTTATGGCAGTATCACCCTAGCATTATGTCTTCTGACATTGCCTTAGCTATTCTCATAATACCAAGTTGAGTACTGACGTTGGATAAGTTGATACTAAGTCATATCTGATGATTGGCTCAAATAAAACCCAAATATTGTAAGTGAAATAAATAGACCAGAGTTTAACGCAGTCATCTCAAAGGAAAGGACTGACAACATCTTCATTTATACCATTAAGGCCTGAGGACTAAACTTTACATTTTTTTAATGTATTTTGTTATCACAGTAATCCCACAACAGGGGAGGGGGAATCTTGTGAATACCTAAAGAAAAGCATGTCTATTCAGGAGGATGACTAGTCAAATCAATGTGCAATTTGGATATGTGCACATGACAAAGATTGATGTGCAGATAAACTACTTTCCGTGTTTATGGTGTAGTGCTTTCCTACCAACATATCCCAGTTATTAAGGTGGAAATTTGATCCACAAGCTTCTTGTTGGGCATGTGAACCTCAGTAAATGTTTAGTAACCAACATGTTTTATAAGGCATGCATGTTTGCTCATTTGAGTCCCCCTGAAATCTAAAACGGTGTGTTGAAAGCAGTTTGGTGCGCTAATGTTTTCATGAGAAAACAATGGCACACACTGTGAAGGAGCACTGTCCTGTAAACCTTTAAGTGGGACACTTTGCACAGGTTTGTAGCTGATCTGGTCAACAACAAAAGTAAGCTTGAGAGACCGAAAGCAACTTGTTTGTGATAACTGAACTTGATGACATTTGTGAAAAACATTGACTGCTCTCCCCTCCCTTCGTCACATACACTCTGCTGTGTCTGATCGGTGGGTCTTGTCCTTGTATCTGTTTGTGGTGCAGGCGTTGGCAGCAGCCCTAGTAGTCAGTGGGACTTCTGGGGAAGCACTTTGGTGACAAGCTCATACGTCCGACTCACTCCAGATGAGAGAAGCAAGCAGGGATCCATCTGGAATACTGTGGTGAGGAAAGACTACTGTGCATTGTTCTTTCTACCCAATCATATGCTATTTCAGCTTTGGATTTACACACGTCCTCCATCAGGTTACTGCCATAACCACTCAACCTGGCTGTGTTTTATAGCCTTTTGTCCTCACACGAGTTAAATGTAGCTGTGTTGTGTATTGATATGAACTCTGATCTGTGTATTGTCATCTTTACAATATATACATCTTCATTAGCTCACATGAAATGTTGGTGAAAGATGAATGTACAAACTGGTAATGAAATGTGTATTTTCTGCTAGCATGTATTTGAAATATAAAATAAAATACTATGAGTTGTGTGGTGTGTAAAATGAACACTAAACCTCTTTAAAAAGTCCTGCTGTTCGTTACGTTACTATTTTTATAATGCTGCCATTTGAAGTAAATACTTGCTCTGTTTCTGGTGCACAGCCGTGTCACCTGAAGGACTGGGAGATGCATGTGCAGTTTAAAGTTCATGGGTCAGGCAAGAAGAATCTCCACGGCGACGGCATCGCTGTCTGGTACACGAAGGACCGACTGCATCCAGGTAACGTCAGCTTTGTCAGCCTCCAAAGAAACTCACTCAGTTTCATCATCTTGGTCTGTTTTGCATCAAAGTGTTGGATTTACCCAAATGCAATCACCAGTCAACTTGCAGCTCTTTATCTAACCAGTTCTCTGTGGCTACTGCTTTTCTTTACCACTACTCTTTTGTGATTAAACAAAAAAAAAGGTTGCACAACTGCATTACAATAAAATCCTTCCAGTAGTACAAACTAGTTGTTGTAGTGTATGCTGTGTAACCAGTTTTCAGTTACAGAACATTGCTTCTCAGTGAAAAAATGTCATCTCGTATCGTAAAGTCTGCATCTCGGACATAGAAATGTAAATTCAAAGCTGTGTATTTGTCCCAGACGTGCTGACTCTGTTCCAGACTGAGTAAATATGCTCACTCCATCATGTCCAGATGTTTGTGTGCACTATCTCTGCTTGCTGTCATCACAGCTGACCACAGAAAAGTGTCTGGAGTTGTCTGCTCGTGTCTCACCTCATCTCTGCCTCCATCCTAGGCCCTGTGTTTGGAAACCAAGATCAGTATCTTGGTCTGGCTATATTTTTGGATACCTTCCGCAATGACCTCCATGGAATGGATGTAAGTGTGTGTGTGTGTTGTGGCTCGGGTGATTGACCTGCTTGTTTCTTTGCAGGGCCTGTGTTTTCCAACAATGCTCTCTTCCACGGACTGGCCGTGTTTTTAGATACTTACTCTAACGATGACGCGACGGATGTGAGTGGTTGCTCAGGTTTTACTCGTTGTCTCAATGCTAATTTGTTTTCATTTTTTGGCACTTTGAATTGGCATGTTGTCAGAACTTTTTACGCATGTTAATTGAACCCTGTTTAATTTCTTTTGACATGTTTTCACACATTTGTTTCTACAGCAATAAAGCAAATTAAATCACAGACGTCACTGAGCATGATGGCTCTCTGGCAGTGATCTTGCTCTATAAACATTTGATGGGGAAAGCTTACTCCATTGTCTTTCTTGAATATATGAAGTTTAATACACAAATCTGTTAGCAGAGAAGATCTGGGTACAGCCTGCATACATGGACACAGTCAGCTACCAAAAACCTTAAGTCTTCAAAGACAGCACCAAGCCTTACACCATCTCTGTCGACGTCTCAGTTCATTATTATCAAGGGAGTCTGAAAAGTCTCCAAGATCCATCTTCTCTCGAACACTGAACATGCTGACACATGCTAACTTAAACATACCTAATCTGAAGGGCACTGAGGCATCTCTGGTCAAGCTTATTCGTACATATTACGTACATTTCTTCCACTACATTGTTAAATGTCTTAAAGGAGATTATTTTTATTTCACCAGAACTTGTCTTGTGAAATATGCTACTTTCACATTGCAGACGAGTCTTCTCCAGATCCACTGCTTTTTAATGTGTGAACAGCTCCAATCTGGACCACATGGTCATGTGGTACTAAAACAGACCCTGAGGCATCCAGCTTACTCTTAAATACACAAATCAAAGTTTGTTACTGTTGCCAGCTTTTGATAGGATGGTGAACAGCAAGACTCAGTACTGACAAAACATGTGGTTTGGTTTAGTTACTTTATTTAAAAGCTGAGTACACTTACATACATTGTAAATAAAAAAAAACTCAGGAACAAGCTATGGAAAAAATGTACTGTCAGAGTCTTGTTCTTAATAAATATGATGTATAGATATGACCACCAATTCAGGACCGAAGTGACTGCAGTGTGAACGTAGCCTTTGTATCATGTGCTTCTTATATTTTATTTTTGGTGTTCATTTGTCCATCTTCATTTTAGGAATACCTGTGTAATTCCAGTTTTTTTTATTTATTTATTTTTTACAATTCTTTCCTTTCTGTCCCCAGCGGTCCTTCCCGTACATTTCAGCTATGGTGAACAACGGCTCGGTGAGTTACGACCACGGCAAAGATGGCCGGTCGTCGGAGCTGGGAGGCTGCTCGGCTGAGATCAGGAACAGGGAGCACGACACGTACCTCGCCATCCGCTACTCCAAAGGAAGACTCACTGTATGTAGAGAAACTACGCTGTACTTTCTCAGGGGTGCTGCATAGATTCTCAATTTAGGCCAATCAGGCGAAGGATTGAACTCCTGAGCTATTCAGGATTTCAGAACAACTCTTATGTGCTCATGTATTTTTTGCACCATTTAAATGTATGGCTTACTTAGGGTGTCTCTTTGCCTTGTAAATAAAACAGATTTGAAGGCCTTATTTGTATTTACATTCAGTCTAAACACTTCTATTTTAAACTCTTTTCTTAACTTTGTAATAAAGAAAGTGTTGTTGCATTGCACCACTTACTGTGTCCTGTGTATATTCTACAGGTGATGGTTGACGTGGATGACAAGAACGAGTGGAAGGAGTGCATCGACATCGGAGGTGTTCGTCTTCCTACCGGATATTTCTTTGGTGCGTCTGCAGCTACAGGAGATCTGTCTGGTAAGTCGGAACAACTAAAAATCCACTTGAAAGTGGTTTTATTACATTCTTCTATATTGTCCAGGAACGCATTCCTGTCATAGCTTTTTTAAAGTATTATATTACAGATTATTATCGATTTGCTAACCGTTTAAACTCATTATTTTCCAGATAACCATGACATCATCTCTATGAAGCTTTACCAGCTGATGGTAGAACACACCCCCGAGGAGGAGAACCTGGACTGGACCAAGATCGAGCCCAGCGTGAGCCTCCTCAAGTCCCCTAAAGGTAGGTTATGATCATTTTACGTGCTAAAGTACATCAAATCAACAACTGCGGAAACCACAAAGCCTTGTGGTTTAGGTTGCTATGGCAACACACAAACATGACACTACAGAGCAGCTTCACCAAGTTCAGCCCAACAAGAAACCAATTGGAAAGTTGACAGTGTATCAGTCCTCCGAATATCAATACAGAGATCCACCCGACAATCCAAAAAATACACAACTCTGTAGCGGCGCAGCAGAGAGAGGGGCAGACTGGCGTGTCACGGATGCAACAAGCCGCTAAATGTTTGTTTGTATGTCATTTACAAATGTAACGTAAATGTATGTTTGGGCTCAATAATTAACATCTTTGTCCAACGGTGGACTGAAAGACAAAAAAAAAATCCAAAACGATCACTCGCATATCAGACGAGCATCAACTCTGAATTGAACATGAAAGTGACCGTGGACTTTTTTTCTTCCTTCACAGACAACATTGACGATCCTACTGGAAACTTCCGAGGCACGCCCCTCACTGGCTGGAAGGTCTTCCTGCTTCTGCTGTGCGCTCTGCTGGGAATCGTAGTGTGCGCTGTGGTGGGAGCTGTAGTTTTCCAGAAGAGACAGGAGAGGAACAAGAGGTTTTACTGAGGAGAGAGCAGCAAGAAGAACCTTACCAGAGAGGTGTTTGTTGTGGAATGGACTGTTTCCAGATTACAGATTGAGCGCATTCAATGTGAATTTTCTAAAGATTGTACAAATGTTTATATCTCTGAAGCACTGCGTTGGGAGTGAATTATGGTAACTTGATGTTTGTAAGACTGTGCAGAACTGGTGGTGATCATTCTGAGTGGCCCTGATCAAATGCTGTTTTTGTTCTCCATGTTTCCATGTGTTCATTAATTGCAGAGTTGGAAGAGACTTACTGTCCTTGACAAACTTTCTGTTAAGACCTGCTTATTTGTTAAACAGGTGCCTCCAGCCCTTTTCATCTTTTCTCTGCTGCAGATGTGACGCTCCAAAATGGTGACCGTTGGCACCAAATGGTAATTTAGACTTTTATTTTTGTCATTTTTTTTTATTTAGTAGTCTCACACACACACACACACACACACACAAAATCAGATCAGGACAACATAATGAAGTAATTGTGGCAACCACAGGAAAGTGGTTGTATTTGTTGATTTCACTTTGTGTTACTGTAGCTCTCATTCTGACATTTAGAAAATATGAATTAGCTTGTTTGCAATTTTAAAATAAATACAAATTAATTGAAATTGAGTTTGAAATATGGTCTCCACTATATGTTTAGGAAAGGACAGAATGCAGTGGCTATATAAGAGGATCAGTTATGGAAAAGGGTTTCTAAAATATAAACCACTGTATGTAGACAGTAGTACTGAATAATGTATTATCCTAAAGTTGCTGTTTTAAAAAATTTGATTTGAAAGAGCGCGGTGCAGATCAACCACCTGAATCACAGCTCGGCATCAGTAGCATGATGTCTTTGTCCTTGGGTTTTCTTTTGGTGGGGTTTGATTTTTCTTCTTTTTTAATTTTTTTTTGTCTGCTCAGCTATCAACACAGATCTTGTGTTTATCCCACAGTGCTAATGTGACACCAGAGGATTCAGTGTTTTTAGCAGAGGTAGATGACCTAATCTGAAATACAGACACTAGGACTGCATCTAATAACTATTAAATCAGCCAACTAGGTTTGCTGTAAATCATTTGGTCCAGAGAATTTTATAAACAGTTAAGAAAAATCTTCATCATTCTCCAAGACCAACTTGACATATTCAAATTGATTGTTTCATTATTAACAAAACCTAATGAGATTCAGTCTCAGAAATCTAAGAAAATGTGAAAAGCTGGAACCAGGTAATTATTGGCATTTTTGCTTGATAAACAATGAAATAATAAACGTATTATCAAAGTAGTTGCCAATTAACTTTTTCTCGATCAACTTCTCGTTTGAGCTGTACAGTCCACCTCTACTAACGTCATAAAAATGCAATATACTTTTCTAATATATAACATTTATTTTTCATGTCAGGGGAAAATAGCAGAGTTGCTATTTCAGACAGCAAAAGACAATATAGTTAATGCGTGTGGCTGCTGTTTAGGTCATTTACTCACTAAATTGATCATGAAGCAAGATGCATTGATCTGAATGTCTCTAATAGACAATATATAGAATATACAATGATGTCTTGTGAAGCTCTTACTGCTCAAAACTACTTCTCCACAGGATAATGCCACCTGAAAGAGCTCAGTGTCTCACTCCCTTTTAATATGTTTTCTTTCAGCTTCCATTACCTTAATGGTCCTGCTTGGTTCTGTCCTTGTGTTCTCATATAACATTAAACAAAAAAATGCTAAAAGTAAAATTAAGGATTTGATGACACACGTGTGTTTTCATCACGGCTGAAATGCAGATTTTCCTTTTTCAGAAAAGGAATGACTTTAGCTTGAGTCAGTTTTATCACACTTCCTGTGTTCTTGAAACCATTCTGTATTTGTTTCTGCCACGTCAGTCAGTTTTGGGATGAGACTTGAAACAGCTCCTCTCATCAGAAGTAATGTATTAAAATGAAAAAGAAACGGTTTTACTGTGAATTGTGGTGTATTGTTTTAACCTCCATTTAATTGAACTGGATTCTCAGAAAATACTTTGTTCAAGCAACATGCAAGTACCTCAAATGTCAGCAAAGCACTTATAGACTTACAGTGAACTGTGTAGTTATGTAGAACTTGTTACACTACGCAGTGCACTGTTCACTTCTCCACTTTTATATATAATCATATAACTTAAACATTGTGATTTCTTCAGACAGAAAAAAAAAATTGAACTCAAAGTGGAGCTTTAATGTAACAGAAGTGTCCCGCCCTCACTAAGAGACACTGGATTACTGAAGGATTTTCATCAGGAGAAATATTTTGTCAAAACTGATTACATTGTCAAAAGTAAAAGTCCACTTTTAAAGTGCTACATCATTGTGTGCATATATTAATGTAAACAGCATTTTAATGTAGTTGTAGGGTAATTTAATCAATAATGTGTCATATAAGATCACATCATTTGTGTGTAAGATTATCTGCACAGTAGCTGTCAGATAAATGTCTTGGAATAAAAAGCACGAAGTGCAGTATTTTCCTGTAATGTGTGTAAAGTGGCATACATTATAACAAAAGTAAATTGTATTAACTAGCAAAAACTGAGTAATGTACTTAGTTAATATTAGTTAGCTAGCTAGCTCAAGCATACAAATTGTTAAGAGGCTAACGGCTAAAAACAACTATTGTTAAAAACCAAACAAGGGACGCAGGTCAAAGAATTATGACTAGGTGATAAGTACAACATTAATCTACAGCTTGTGCATAATAACCAGTGATGTTGAATGGTGAAACTGTCAACTACAACACAGGGTAATGTAATGCTACCCTATTACTGGGCAGATAAAACTGTACTGTTATAACAAACATAATATGATAGGCTATACTGGCAAACTGTTAAGTTAGTAGTTGTTAATTAGAAAGTTATCTAACTCTATATTTTACTTGTCAGTATAATCTACTCCTTTTCATCCTCCAAGTTATCGCACCATTAAAAATGATGCGCCATACCAACTATTATTTTACGGAGCACTTTACACTTACTAAGGGCTAGGTGTAAGATATAGGTTGTAACTTGTGCCTAAATCTGAACTTTTTCAGGTGGTGCAACCCTTAAAATGTTAGCATTGCATAATATCCAACCTAAATTAGAAATTTCATTTAAACTACGCTACGTTTGAATTTACGCATACTTCAACATACCGAGGTACACCCACGTCACCCCTCTCTTCCTCTCCCTTCACTGGCTACCCATCAGTATCAGATTCAAGACCCTGGTACTGGCCTTCCAAGCGGTGAACAGGACAGCACCAACCTACATCCCGACACCCCCACCCCAACTACGGTCCGCCTCACAGAACCGCCTGGCAGTTCAATCTCTCAAAGACACCCGCTCACACTCAAGACTTTTATCCTGTCTGGCCCCCCAGTGGTGGAATCAGCTCCCCACATCCGTCAGACAAACAACCTGTCTGGCCACTTTCAAGAAAAGACATAAGACTCATACTGTTGTGGAAAACTTTTTCAAAAAGTACTTTCCATATGTATGTGTGTGTATGGTGTATGTATTCAATGTGTTCACATGTGTATCTATATATATATTCAACATATATTTTGTCTGCATTTAGTCTAGGGGAAGTGTGTGGAAGTGCAACAGGCCTAGTTGGAGGAGGTACTAAGAAATAGGGGTGTGCGTAGTAGGAGGGGATTGTTGGAGTGTTCAGCTGATG
>JAVQJL010076696.1:0-52184 GCA_036024295.1 Nannoperca obscura
TGCACCGACGCTTCCCATCCAACCTGATGGAGCTTGAGAGGTGCTGCAAAGAGGAATGGGGCGAAACTGCCCAAAGAAAGGTGTGCCAAGCTTCTGGCTTCATTTTCAAAAAGATTTGAGGCTGTAATTGCAGCCAAAGGTGCATCAACAAAGTTTAGAGCAAAGGCTGTCATTTTTTATCAAAACCTTTTTCACATTGTCATTATGGGGTAGAATTTTCTCTAGCACCCTCATGAGGTTTACATCCTTGGGTTTTGACTGAAATTTCTTGGTAACTATTGGATGAATTGCCATACAATTTGCTACAGATATAGGTCCAGTTCTTTTTACTTTGGCAGACCCCTGGTTTTTCATCTAACGTCACCACCAGGTCAAAATTTGAATGTATCCAATATTTTGGTTGATGATCAAATACCTGGAAAAGGTTTGACATTTCCATCAGCCTCAGCTGTACTTGTTTACTGTGTTTAGTGCTAATAATCAAATGTTAGCATTCTAACACACTAAACTAAGATAGTGAACCTGATAAATAGTATCTGCTAAACTTCAGTATGTTACCATTGTGTCTGTGAACATGTTAGCAACCTGAACAGGTAGCTGTTAACGTCTGTGTACCTATGGTTTAGATTGCTATAAAAGATTATTTTGATTGGAGTTTTGATTTTGACCAGATGTTAACAAAAAGATAAAAGATATATAATGCTAATCTACTGGATCTGTGTGTTTCCTTTGTACCATAGCATGACCTATTTGACAATAGCGGTGCAAAATGGGCTGAAATCTTTTTGTATTTATTTATTTTTCTTTAGAAAATAAAATCTGCAATTATCAGGAGTCTCATGAAGCAAGTTAGTGAGCTAACTTTGGGTTTAACCCCAGCATCAACTGCCTCCTGATGCTAGTTCTTTTTTAAGCTGGTACATTGCCATGGTAACTCCACTGATTATAATCGTCTTTAAATACATAAAAAGGCTTCCTTAATCTCCCCGGTCTCACTCTTGGGAAAAATGGCATCGCCCACCACTTCTTGAAGATGCTGTGGATTCAGATGCATAAATAGCAAGAATGGGGTTGTGTTTGCTTATTCTGATGAGATATACTGTAGTTTCCATGAAAAGAATACCCACTGTGTCTTACTGTTGGGACAGCAATGTTTATGCACCGCCTGTAATTTTCCTCCAGGAATCCTGTTTGAGCCTTGGCAACAGAAACAGTTTCTTTTTGCCATTTTTTTGTGCAGTATATTGATCATCTAAGCTTATTCCAGATTTTGTGTTTTAGTCATGTTGAACTTCCCAGCAGCATATTTTTCCACATAACTTCATAACTTGACAATTATTCATGGCCTAGTTTGTTAAAATTGTTTTGTATTAGTTTCATATCCCATTGCATATTTTGTAATATTCTTTGTTAAAGTGTTTAAGTTTTTCTATTGCAGTGACACGATTTTTTCCCAGATGTCATAAGTGTCATCTTGCTGACCCTATTGCATGTGATTTGAAAACCTGCCCATGAGGTTTACTTTTCTTCATATCTCACAGTTTTGCCATGCAGTGTTTCTGCTGAGTCTTCAAAACTCTTCTAACTCATTTTGGCACTGACACACTAAACGTATGGTCTTACAATGTTAGTTTAGACGTTTTTCTGAAAGTGTGTATGCTAATATAATACTATATTCATAACAAATTATAGACCAAAATATGTACAGATATCACTGATATTGTCATTTTTCTCTTATTGTATCATACAATTGACATTGAGAGATGAAGAGATTCCACTGATGGAAGAACTGAATACAAAGTGAAAAGAATATGCCACTGATTTATCATTAAACTCCCATACAATATGCAAGCATACAGTGGTTGAACTATCAAGTTGTGAGATTTGGTAAATAATGTATCATGATATTAATTCAGCCACATCGGTGAATTTACAAATTAGTGCTGACATATGAACAATGGAAAGTAAGGATTGTGTACTAGAAGTCCCGCTCCACATCACACCATACAGATCTTCAGCGATTGCTCTTCACTCCTTCACCACCACCAGTGCTGCTACTACCATAACGCCATAACTCTGAGTTGTGCATTGTGTGTAATGTCGGCGCCAGGTTTTGACAAGGAAGAATAACATGTGGAATAAAAATATGATATGTCTGGTTCTGCTGCATCATTTTTAATACTTTCTGTATCAACTCTCCATCATAAGTCTAACATAGTATCTAACTCACAGTGGTGTGTATGTTAGCATGTCATTCTGTGGCTGCTCTGTCAACATGTATTTAAATGTACTACAGTGCCACCAATCTTACAAAAAAATTACCTCCTTCACTTAATTAAATGAACAAGAAATACCTGTGTGCATATGTATCACACCTCCCTCTCTTTCCACACACACACACACACAAACACACACACACACACACACACACACATAAAATAACAGCCAAATTAATTCCTAATTAGCACCCAAACCAAACAACTTTCTATCTGTTGTTCCCCCTATCAAGATGTCAGACTTTACAGTGAAATGAATGTATGAATGTAGCCTACACATTCAAAATGTAATTATAAAAAAAAAAAATTAGTTTTCTTTCCAGAAAGAAAACTTTAAAGTCGCTTAAAAGCTTCAAATTTTGCTTTGCAGTGTGAAAGACTGTTGCATTTGGGCCCAGACTACAGAAACAGAATTTTCATGTGAAGACATAGAGTTGTGAAATGTATGAAAATATTTGCATTATACTGTATTTTGCAACTGTAAACGGTTTGTGTTTATTAAATGTAGTCTGTGGGCAATTAAATTGTACCTTTGTCTTTCCCTTTCCATATATTACGTTTAAGCATTTTATAAACTAAAAGCCTCCTGCAGTGTCTTTCTACCTTGACAAGAACAATTCTTCCACCAATTCTTCCCACTCCGTACAGCACCTCTCCATCTGTAGTTGAAGGTTGAAAACTCATCTCAGAACTACAGCACGTCCCGTCTCCCATCTGAATCGTATCCCTGCTTCTACAATATCTTCATCTCAACAAAAAAATATCCCAGCTACCTGCCTTTTGAGCCATTTTCTAATGGATTATATAGAACTTCCCTTCCCACATGATCATTCTAGGGCCATATTGTCTGGGCACTGTGCCTCGTGTAGTCTTTGGGATGGGTTATTTGCAATTTCAGCCATCTAAAAATTTTTATGTGTTTTACTGTTGCACTCACTATAAGTTGTAGACAGCAGCACTTTCAAAAAGCCCAGTATAATATCTCACTGCTGAGGGTCACAAAGATTTTCTCTAAAATACACAATCTTACCAACTTTTTAAAAGCACACCTTCAAGCTATTGCAACCAGAAGAATGAGAAGTTGTAGTGTGTTTTAGAGCTATTTTGTGAGTTTTCACCCTACATTCAGTTAATAAGTAAAGCCAAACTTTCTTGCTTTTTCAGCACAGGCAGATTTACAAGTTGATTTAGAAGCCACTGCCACAGGCACTACAGATCTCTCTGGATTGACCAGTGACATCCTAATAGTGCCTTCCTGAATATTATTTTTCTAATCTATGTGCAGTCTTGATTCTGTAGGGGAAATAAGTCTAACTTTATTTTAAGATATTACTGATCATTTTAAAGAAATGGATGGATTTGGCACCAAGGGTAAGCACCACCCTACTTTATGTTCCAAATCTTAGCCTGCAGTCCTTGGCCAGGTTTTTATTGGCTCTTCCAAACATCAAAGGATGAAAGGGGAATATAAGAGTAAAATGATGCCAGCATAAGAGATGGTGCTACACTACAACAGTATCAGCATCCAGTATGGCAACACAGCAGAAGTATAAAAGAGGATAAGACTTCGATCAGCCCCTTTTGTGCTTTGTGCCATAAGGGCAGCACTTTTGTCAACTGCCAGGTAGAGGACTCTGTGTTGACGTGATTCTTCCAGCATCTACTGGAGCACCTGCATCCCCTGCCAGGAAGAAGCCATGCAATGCATTACTCCTTTCTTAGATCAGACTAAAGTTACACTAACATTAGATTAATGAAATATGCTCTTGCCCTGTGGTTTTAGATCACACGTGCAGTCATTTGCAAGAAACATGTTTAAAAATCTTGAATTTCTAGTGCTGAGTATCCTGTTTACACAGTACTGTTGGGAACTCCTTCCATAGCTGGATAGCTGCCACTGGTTAAATCACCCTGGATTCATTCCTTTGTTCTGCCACCTGCAGTTAGTTTTGTTTGTTATGATGCATTAAAGATGATTTATATCAACCAAGCTCTGTGTCAAAGATAATGTATGCATATAGGTTTTCTGTGTGAGAATCTATGAACCAAACTGGACTCCCCATCTGATCATAAATCCAATGCTGCAGCAGAACTAATTTAGCACCACAACAGCTTGGTTTGGAGGACAGTTTGAAGATATGTCCTTGCCTATGGGCAGCAGACCAGTAAAAACACAGAAAAAACAAACAAAATTGGTTTTACCTTATTACTATATTTTGGAGGCTGGCTGGTCACCATATTTGTGCTGGCTTATCATATTCAATATTTGACTAGGGCAGTGAATTGTGGGAAAACAG
The DNA here is from genome assembly GCA_036024295.1 of Nannoperca obscura. Classification (NCBI taxonomy): domain Eukaryota; kingdom Metazoa; phylum Chordata; class Actinopteri; order Centrarchiformes; family Percichthyidae; genus Nannoperca; species Nannoperca obscura. Next base: position 4,574 of record JAVQJL010076696.1, read on the forward strand.
CTGCTCCATTAAGCACACAGATTCTTTAATCAGTGGTTGCTATGGTTTCCCTGTAGTTCGGTGGTCCATGTTCCATATGTTCTGTGTCAGCACCATGTGTTATCTGGATTATATGCCAATGTGTGTTTGGGAATTGGAGTGTATGAACGTTTGTATGCTCCTCCCTGTGTGCCAAGCTGCATGTGTGGATGTTTGTGTTATTAATCCAGAGGTTGTGAGTTTGTCCCTCTGGGGAGAAACTTGAAATCCGCGATTCCTCCTCTCGCCCACATGTCTGTTTAAATAAGAATGTTGTGTGGATGAGTGTTTGTCAAATGCCAGCTGTATCGTCCAATGCTGTGTTAGATTACTGCTACGCAGCTCTCCAAAGGACAGCCACATTCAAAAGCTGTATACATGAATAATATTTACACACATAGACATAGTGAAGTCTGTAGCCAGTTTTTCTGTATGTTTTCAGTAGTCTTGACCTTGAAACCCAGACCATAGAACCAACTGTAACAGATCAAATACACTGATAAAGTTTGCTCAGTGTACATTCACAATTTAACTTAAGATACTTCCCAATTCAGGGACTTTAATCTTCAAACGACACAGCACAAGTATCCTTCTGAGGACGTGAAGGCCAGGCTGAACTTAGGCCTCCTGCCTAGCATGAGTTGATCTTATCACAGAAAAAAACATAACTAACAGCGTGTCTTTTTGTGGCCCTTGTCAACTGTTGAGTAGAGTTTATGATGAGGAATGTCCCATGATTAATGGTGTATTCATTGATCCAGTTCAAGTGGTGTATTTACTGGTGACTGATGACCACTTGAAGGTAATTACCTGGTGAACACTGTATGTCACGGTCACTGACGTTTCCCAACAAAAACTAACAACGCATTGGCTGACTATATCACAGATTTGTTGGATAGTGAGAGGATTCAACTTCAGAATTCAGGCAAAAAATTATTTATGTCTGCAACACTTGAAAAAGCATTTGGAGTGGGGATGTCTTTTATGAAACATTCATCCTTTAAATGTGGACTACAACAGATAAAGCGCTAGAATTAGGATGCAGTAATAGACCCTGGGCTTGACCGTCATGGTAATAGAATGACCTTCCATGAACAATCATTCTCTTATGATAATGCATGTCGTAGTGCACATAACAAGGGCAGGCATTACCATTAATATCAGCATTTTAATGTGGCTATTAAGTCGTGGCACGGGGTGTGTCAGTGTCAGGGCAGAGCATCAAAAGGCCAAGGCCCTCTCACATAAGTGTTTATAACAGACAAAGAAGAATCAAACAAGGTGTGTGTTTGGGCTACAAAATGGGGTTTCCTGCAGCTGGTGGGCAAGCGAAGGGCCAGACAAGAGACAGAAACAGAGACACACAATGTGTCATGCTTGGCATCTGTGGGGAATGAAAGAAATGTTGGTGACTCGATTACTTTCAGCTGGGAAACAGAGGAACAAGTGGCAGGTTAGAGCTGTCCAAGGTCTTGATATCTCCAATGACAACAGAAGCAGCCCTTCGCTCACATAGACCTACAATAATGTGCAACTGCAGAATTACATATGGCACAGGGACAAGAAAATGTGGTGGTATGACAAACTGAATAAAAAAAGTAACATAACGAAATGCTTAATTGAGTCACTTATGGAAATATTTCTCATACTTCAACGGCAAAGATGGATTGCTGGGTGACCTAAAGGACAGTGCCTCCGGAGCTGACCCAGTTCTAACTAGGTGAATTAAACATTTGCAATGTGAAAGGTGTGGTACATGCAATATCACAAAAAAAACCTTTACTATATTAGAAGCCACAATATTCACCTATTGTACAGAAAGATCTTTATCTCTAATCAGAAACTAAAGTTGATTTGTGCCTTTCATGCATTAAATATAGATCTAAAAGAATAAAGATTACACACAGCAGAAGAATACATATTTTGAAGATTTTTTTTTTCTACATTAACAAATCACCAGGGAAGACTTGTCAAAACAATGCATGCTCCCAATTGATTAAAATGCAACATAAATGTAACTGCTGTTTTCTCTGATGGATAATCAAATAAGTTTAAGTCTTTTCAACTTTCATACTTCGAAGAACAGATATCAGTGACTGTCTGGAAGGAAAAATAATTTCACCAGTTTTAAAACATATTGTCAGCATTAGCTGTCCAACATGGTGATGCTCAAAATGTATTCAAACCAGAACTTTTCTTCTGAGACAGCAGCCTTACCTTCTGCAGAAAATTACATGTAAAGAAGGATGATTTAACGGAGAGGCAGCTGTATTATTTGTGGAGCTTTGCCAGATATGGGAGACTTTATGGGTCTCCTCAATCTATTTGAAGTATTATAAATATTAATGACCAGGGGTCTTGCCATAAAGTTTGATGTGGACTGTGATGGATTTCACCCAACAACCAAACATAACCACAAACCATGCCAAAGCTTATAAGTCACTGGGATTCTTTCTTGTTCTCTTGATTCAGCTGACCGCTTCTTAGCTCATTTCCTGATAGAACGTTTGTCGATATGGGGAGGCTTGGAAACTGCTGCGGTTGAGCAAATGAATATGTATTCCATGTGTTAGTTAATTGCTAATGTTTCGGCCCATATAAGCTTTAGAAACAGAGTATATAAATCAACAAACAGGGGCGATGATTATCTAAAAATATGTATTTCTGCATTAAGCCACATAAACATTTGGCTGATATGGATTCTAGAAAGACTGCAGTCTGCTTGTTTCTCTCCACCGTTTGCTACAGGGACCATTGTGAGGATTTAAAACTACAGTCATGATTTACTGTATAACCTGACAGCAGCCACAGAGTGCCCAGGGGAGAGGCTGAGCGAGCCCAATGAAGATAAATAGCAAACCTAAGCTTAAGTAGCTTCAGTCAAAGGCAAATACCACAGAATTCTGTTACTTAAAGATTTAATTCATCTTGCCAGGGGCAAAACAGTTTGTCATAATGAATAATATCTCCTATGGTTGAAAATAAAAAAGGAAGATTATCCTGTCCCAAACCTGTTAGGCAACACTGGTGCACTGCACAGAATTAATTCGGAAAAGTCTAATTTGAGTGTAAAAGCTCTTATCAGTTTTCTCTTGAAATACATTTCTCAGGTATTGGTAACAGGGGAGAGCCCTGCAACTGTGGTTTCTTTGAAAAAGAACCAGCAAGTTGCAATGTTTTTTTTAAATAAAAATGTACTAATAGCCAAATGTAATACTGGTCACTGCCGTAACTTAGCTCTTAAGCTCTTAAAGTGATGGCTATTATCCGTAGCATGGCTTTGACTTAAAGCAGAAAAGAGAAACGTCGTGCTCTGAACACACTCAGGAAACTATAAAAACGTTGTTCTTCAGTGGGGCGAAAATACTTTATTCCTCTTGTTTATTATTTCACAAACAACATTTGAATTGTGCCATTTAAAATCCCACAATAGGACAATAACAATAATTTTCATCCCTCCAAGGCGCTCTATTTTTGGCTGTTAACAGGATGTATTACCAAAAAGAAAAAATAAATTATTTGTAAATTTGAAAAGCACCGCAGATTATAAAAGCAGGTCCTGGGCATATCTATGAAATATAATAATTTATTAATCACAATAACCCTAACCTTATCTTTGAACTCAATATGTTTTCTATGGTAATGAACACTAACCACTAGAATCCTACTGTAGAAATACTGATTTGGTGCTGAGATTAAAGTAGTTTTCCATGAAGCAATCCCACCACGTCTCGGTTAAGTTAATAATAACTTTGTTAGGATGGAAATGATCTTTTAGTGATGCTGGAAGACCCAAGCGTGAGCACTTCTCTGTGTACATGGTGGTCAGGCAGAACTCACCTGACCAACTTCTTTAGCCTGCTAAGCTACAACGTACCAAGTACCTGTTTAGCCACAGCTACACCTGTACTACAACAATGTCAGTGCCAGATCTGAAGTCATAGGGAGAATTTGAAATGTGGGTACTTTGTTGATCTAAAACCTGCTTCACATTTGGAAATAGACAGGCACAGTGAGGCAAACAACCAACAAGGAGAACATTGGCAAAAATATTTCAGATAGGTAACAGACGGGTAGCACACGCAAATGGCTTGACTGCTAAAACATGAAAGCAAAATAGACAACATGTCACGACGAGCTGCCGTCTATAAATACTGTGACTGATTGCTGGTAAAGAGCAGCTAGCAGGTGACACACAGCCCCCTCATTCCTTTTATTGGGACCACTGTGCTGACTGAGCACAACGGAGAGAGCTCCAGCGAAAAAGTTGAACCTGGCTCAACTTCCTCCACAATCAGATATATGCAAGTGCACATTCCTGGTAGATTGCTTTTGTAAAATTAATGCCATATGTTCATTGTTTACCCTGGGATTGTTCGAACGAAAGATACAATCATTGCCAACATGATAACTTTCCAAAGTTGTACAAACCTTTCTCAAGACATTTTAATTTGCTGTGCAATGTTTTTGCGTTAAGCCTTATGGGCCTCTTACTTGAGCTGGACTTCCTTTAATCTATTTCCCTATATTGGCACTAGTTACATGATTGCACAGCCAGATAACATTTTGAAACGTACCTAAAGTTGTGATTACCGCACAGATAGAATTTCACACACCTGCAGACATGCAAATAGATATATTTATTCCGGTATAGGCCGTCACAAACAGCCCTCTATGGCTCTATTAATAACATGAACTAATGTCCATTCATGTGAATTGAAATTCGGAATATTCCTACTCCAAAATAAATCAAGTTACTGTCGCGTCCTAAAGATTCAAAATGTCAAACTGTAACGATCAGGAGTATTTTTAGACTTCATAATACTTATTTTTACTGTAGCATGAGCGTTCTTACATTTGAACGTGCTTCACTTGATGTTAGTGAGAGCAACAACTAATTTAGCTTGCTCTTGATTTTCAAAACCAGTGGCACTTGTTATTGTCATTTGATTGCTTTTTTTTTTTTTTTTTATTAATTTGTATGGATGTGGTTGTGCCCTTCACAATCACTGACGCAGGCACACAAGCTCTTTGGCAGCAGGGGGGCATCACACAAACAGCTCATCAGGCTGCAGGAAGTGTTGCAGTGTGACTTTGTTCAAGCATTTGTCTGACATGTGGTGCAGCAGAAGATGCTTTTCTGTGGAAAATCAAGTTGACAGGTGAAAACCTTTCAACAGTGTGTCATAAATTATTGAGTTGATGCAATTTAAATGTATGTGTCTTTGGATTTATTGATGTAGACATAAATAATTTAAAGGTGTGTGTATGTGTGTGTGAGGGGTGGAGCGGGTGATGTAGATTTGTCTAGTAGTGTGGAAATGTGGCCAAGGATAAGGAAAATGTGATGACTGGCTTGATCAAGACTTTTCAGTGTACTGTTACTGGAAAGAGGATTCTGGAAAGCAGGCAAGATACAGAATATAAAAGAAGAAGAGGGAGGGAAGTGACAGATAATAAAAACACAAAACTCACTTGTAATCACTGTAAATGGATGGTAAATGGACTTCACATATATAGCTCTTTTTCAATCTCAACAGTTCCCAAAGCGCTTTACAGATTGATCTCATTCACCCATTCACACACACATTCGCACACCAATGATGACGAGGCTTCCATACAAGGTACTTGCCTCCATTGGGAGGAAAGTAGGGCTAAATGTCTTGCCCAAGGACACCTCTGTGTGCGGACAGGAGGAGCATCTCTAGGTACACTTATAAAGAATTCATGGATGCTGGTGTTGCATGTCATTTCTAAATAATTACCTGAATGACACATGCAAGGAAAGAAAGGAGGAAGAGAAGCATGCAACTGAAAGAGGGAGGCTTCATTTAGAGAGAGACAAGAGTGAGTGTGGTGTGTCAGTGGACTGTTCAGCGTGTCCAAGGTCGAGGGGAGAATGAACTGCCTGAAGGGAGCTGGCAGACGGTGCACGGAGCAGGGCAAAGAGGGAGAGGAGAAACAGAAAAAGAAAAGGAGAAGGTGGCAGGATGAAGTCTGGCGAGGGAATACAGGGAGAGCGACATGGGATTGAAATGAGAAGTAGATGAAAAAGTGGAGATGAAGAGAAAGAAGAGAGGGATAAACAGGAGGGATGAAGAACAAACTCCAGGGAATTGTCAGGAGGGCAAAGACACAGAGGGGGGAAGGAATGAATGGAGAAAAAACAGACAAAACTGAAAGAGGGGAGGAAGATGGAAGAAAAATAAAAATAGCAAAAGAAGCTGGAGTGGAAAGGATGAGAAAAGTGGAAAAAATACATGTATTAGAGTATAAGAGTGAGCATAACGGAGAGGAGGAGAGAACGATGACGAGAAACCTGGTGTGAAATGTTAAATTGCTTCACGCTCCCTACAGTATATTCTTTTCTTGCATTTGGAAGTCAAGGTGGAGAACCTGAGAATGAAAGGATAGAAATGCTCGTCTATGGTAGAAAACAAAAGTGATTGGAGGAGTTCTTAAGGCTGTCTGCATTCTTTGTCTTTCATTCTCGCATGTCTTCTTTCTTGCACTCCTTCTTTCACCGTCCTTGAAGCAGAGAGGGAACATTCAGTGTCGCTGAGAAGAGACAAACACATATACACACACAGACACACACACACACACACACACACACACACACTCACACTCACTTACAGTATACTTTATATACAGACACATGCACAGTGAATGCCACATGTACAGTACACTGTGTTAGGGAACACATCCTGTATTACATAAACACACGGACACGTGTTGCTGGAGATGCTCCCACACAAACATGTACTTTATTTTTTTGTAATTATTTTCATTTATTGTCCTTTTCCCTGTGCTTTCATTAACTCGATCCTCTCTATTTCTTCCTCAGATTGCCTTCCTACTCCCTCTGTTGTATCTTCATTTTTGGATTTTGTCCCAAAACAAGCCGTTTCTCCTTTAAATGGGGCTTTTCTTTGGTTCTCTCTGTCCCTCTATCCCTCTAAATATGGCTTTTGTCCTGATGCAAAGATCCATTCATTTTATGTCTATGAAAAACCCACACCAGGACAGTCGTCAAAGCAGATTACTCATGTACAGCACATTCTGTGGATAGCTATTTCCCCCCTTTTATCTTTTTGCTTCTTATAGTGCCAACCACCCACAGATAGGGTGAAGTACAAGCATAACTACCACCAATGAAGTACAGACAAGCATTTAAATAGAGAGGAATACAATGCAAACACTGGGAGATGTGTTATTTCAGCTTTATATAGCACAGCAAGTGAATAATTTCTACTTTCAAAGAAATGGCAAAGACAATTTGTTAATGAAAAATAACACAGAAGAAAAAAATTCAAGTGTAAGTACTGTGGGCATGTTGTTGCAGAAGTGCTACTTTCAAAATCTACTTGTTAAAAAGTAACAAGGTTAGACTAGATTAGACTAGACGAGAGTCTACAGCCTAGCAGTCGAGAAGCTGTACTTAGGCTTAGCTGTGTTTTGAGCTAAATACTAGTCAGCATGCTAACATGCTCACAATGACACTGTTGCTGATGATAAGCAGGTACAATATTTGTTCATTATCTTAGTTTAGCATGATAGAATGCTAATATCTGCTACTTAGCACTGAACACAAAGGGAATTTGTCCCCTTTTGTGTAGTACTTCATATTTCATTGGCCATAAACCAAAGTATTAAAATATTAAACTTTTGATTGGATGATGGCTCAAAATTAGAAGTAAAGGGATTACCAAATATATTACAAGCCGGCGAATGTCTGTAAATTAAAGTCCCAATCCATTTCCATAGATAAGTAAAAATTTTGACCTGCTGGTGGCACTAGAAAAAAAGTCAGTGTATCGCCAAGGTCATTTGGATTCTTCCTGTGGGCACCATGGATGTTCTGTTCTAAATTTCATAACAATACGTCCAATAGCTGTTGAGACATTTCACTAAAAACCAAAATGGTTATATAGGTTACTGAGTTGTTAGTGTTAGGCTTAAGCAACTTGCAGTTCCCCCTGCTGACATTAATTACATATTAATTTCATTCATTGACTGGACTTGATGTCTTTTGCTGTAGGCATTTCCACCAGACTGAAAACACCCGTAGGCTTTTTAGAAAGCTGAAACTTGTGAGTGCCTGAAGAAGGTTGGTTGGACTTGATGGATAAATGTGAGTACCTTCTTTGTCTGTGATGTATTTTAATATTTTCCCAACCCACTTTCAAAAATAGACTTTTATTTATAGGGTCCTGTTTAGGTGGTAGCGCAACAGTATTTCCCCTGACCTTGAAATTTCTTTGGCCCGTCTTTGTAGTATTTTGGTGCCCAGCGCACAGGTGGGAGTAGAGGCACAAACAGGAGGGAGGTTAATTCAAATAGGACAGCACAAAGCGAGATGTTGGTATTTTGGCCAAAACTGGTTCTTAAACTTTTTCTGGCGCAATGACAATCAATTGCAGAATTCCAGAGTGCAGAGACACACAAGGCTAACCGCTGTGTTCACCATCATTAAATCAGCTGTAAACAACATGGAAACGGTTCATGTTGTATTCTTGAAATGCATTATAAAGCAAAGCTGTGTCGATATGATATAATAATTTACAACATGAAACACAGTAGAATAATAATGAAGTGATGCGATCTGGTAAACTGCTTCACTAAATATTTTTTTTATTATTGATTTCTATCATTATTGTACTAATTAATTAAAAAAACATCTTGTGAGGTGCTGTATGTTTATGCGTCCCTGGAGAGGCGTCTCTTCATCTGTTGAGCTATTGTCATCATGCGACACTGGGATTGGCACAGCTGTGTCAGAGTGATGAGAGCAGTAATGTGAATGGCTCAGGGTATACCTTTTAGTCACCACACAATCTCATCTATATTGTACTTTACCCTGTCCTTTTGCACTTTGCACTTTTGTGCTGCATGCAACAGCCTGGCCAAAAATATCAGGTGCTCACGAAGAAGCCCACTCAGTTCGTGCACTCAAGACCTTCCTCTCTGCCCTTGTCTCTGTGCTTGCACAAATAAAACAGGGACCGTAAACTCTGAACACTGAGATTGAAGGGCTGAGGCTGTGTTCTCCCTTGGGCTCCATGGAGGAGGGGCAGTAGCACACCAAGACCACAAAACACATCGGCCAGCATCGTCGACCTGGTACAGCCCCATTCCCACACACTTTAGCCTGTATCCTCCTGACAGTGTTTTCTGTTTGTTTGTTTTTTGTTTTTTATATCAGAATATAATCACATCTCAGTACTCCAATATATCATCAAGGTAAGCTACAGTTTTAACATCGTATATTTTACTGATAACGATCATTGTGGTTATTGCACATTAGTAAATACTGTGTAGATTCTTGATCAGTCAAACTGTTAATGGTGAATAATCAATTAATCATTAACATATCTGAGGAATATACAGGATGTTGCAGCTGAAAATGGTGGGAAAGGTTTACTACAACTAACAGCATACATCTTCAATTCAGTCAGAAATGTGCATCTAAAATAGAAGTTGATGTGTATGCGTGTGTGTTTGTGTAAGCTATTACTAGATGGCTTGATAGGTGTAATGGCTCTGCCAGTGCATCAGAATGATTGAAATGGAAATAGATGGAAGCTGTCTGAAAGGTTGAAAGTTAGAGTTGGATAAATCACCGCTGTCAAGGGAAAAAGCGTGTAACTTAATTATCTAACCTTTCCTTTTATTTTTAAATGTATTTGATGATTGAGTTCCATAGTCATGGCTTTGAAAGAAAGCAATTTACATATTTTTCACATTTATATACAAAAACATACATATAGAACATAGACAAGTGTCATAGAAGTAATTTGAAAACACACAAACACACACACACACACACACAAAGCTATGTAATGACAGCTCATACACACCAACTTTATACACTACCATCCATGACAAGAAATAAGATAAGTGAACAAACACACTGAGCCATATGCAGACAGATTATTAATGCACACACATGCAGCTCCTTGTCCCCGGCTGACATTTCTTTGCAGGGAACTTTGCAACTACACTTTTCTGCGAAGACGTTTTTGATATTTAACTTGGCTTCATTGCAGTGGTTCTGAATAGGAGTATTCTGTGCAGAAAGCATTGTTTTGATATGATTAATATTGTAAAACATTACAAATAATGCTGGGGTTGATTGACTCTTGGAAGCAACAGGTATAGTAGTGGAGTGGTAGAAGGGGCTTAGTGAAACTTTTATATGAGGGTTGGTTTTCTCAAAATGTCAGAAACTAAAGTATTCATACTATAAGCTATGAAACAACCCTTGAAGACGGATTAATGATGATTGATAATACTACACTATGTTTGTGTATATACAATATACCTGACTTATATCTTAATTGTATGTGTGCATTATGTATGCGAACATGCGCTCTTTAGATATTTCTGAAGTCATCTAAGCCCAGGGTCACCTTGTGCTTCACACATAAACACACACACACATTTTCTCACAGTATTTGAAGGATGGTCAAACAGTCAGATGATTATTGGCAGGATTGATCATCTCATCAGCCTTTTTGCTGTTGAGATGAATGATCAGTGGGGTTTTAAAAGGACCTGTTGTGATGCTGTAGGTTAAACAGAGCAGTAAAGTAGCATCATCTCAACGCAGGGCTGAGGAGCGCTGACTGCAGATGCGAGGCCAGTTGGCTGTACGATCCTGGGGTTTCATTTGAAGCTGTCTGCAGAAGCATATCAACATTATTTAGCAAAACAGATGTGATGGGTGATTCCACCTTTGAAACCCTGATAATGTACCTACAGAAAACCCCTTTCTTTTTTTCCCAACTCACACTTACACACAAAAAGATTAACATGGCTTCTGTAGCATTTCTACCTCTTTTCTGCATCTGTAAATTTAAACCTTAAATTGCTGCATTTTGAGGAAAACATTCCCCCAACTATTATCTATTTCAGATCTGTAACAACACACAGATGGATGTTTGAACATCACCACAATGAGCATTCCAGGCCAGCTCCTGTGTGAGTCCCACACCACAACTGACAATTTGCTCAAATTCTAGTAGCGATTTTCAGTAAAACATTTTATTGTTATTTATAACATTTAGACTGTTTCATCCTCAGCCATGAGTGACTCAAAGTAGCGTGTGGCATGAACAGGAGACCTCTCCACAGTATTTGAACTCTCTATGTAGTGAGGTTTTAAAATCAAGGTCTGAAGCTAATTGCAAAAGACAGTGTGTTGCTTTTTTGTTTGAACTTACAGGGTACAGTTTCTAATCTTTGACATTAAGACAGACGTGTCGTCTGTTCATGGACATGGAGCAGCAGGGTTTTTAAGAGCATGTAAACCACGATTTAAAGTAATTTAAAAGTAATGCAATGACAAGATGAAACAAAAATGTTAAATTATCCTAATGGTTGTTAAAAAAAACCTCACAGGTAATCTAAGTACTTTTAACTGCAGGAGCTTCAGCAGAGAGCTTTTTTTTTAAGCAATAGTTTGACATTTTGAAAATTAGCTTTTCCCATTTCTTGCCAAGAGTTAGACAACAAGATTGATACTGCTGTTATATTTGTCTATTTGGCTTAGCTTAGCATAAAGAATGGAAACAAGGGTATACAGCTAGCATATCAAACATGATACAACAAGTTAATTAGTGAGCTTTATGAGCTGGTAGGTGGATTTTGTTACCTTAGGACAGAGCAAGGCTCAATGTTTTTCCCTGTTTCCAGTCTTTACACTAAGTTAAGCTAACCTGTTGCTAACATATGAGAGTGTCATCTAGAGCATAGCATATTTCCCCAAATGTCAAACTATTCCTTAAAAGGATTTAGTGCATAAAGATGTCTGCCTCTTTAAAATGGTATCAGCAAAGAGGAAAGTAATTGTTTGTCAGATTTGTTTTGCAGCTCCAATCCCCTTAATACAGTTTAACAGAGTGCATATTGCCAGTAGACTGTTCAAACAGCACAAATTTGATTCATGTTATGTCACATAACATAGCCATTGTCCCATTTTTGAGCTTTAAGGCTGAACCAGCTGCAGCAGTGGCAAACTTCAACAGCCTCCGGCATTGCTTTACATGTCACACTGTGTTAAAGCACTGGCCATGTGTCCAAGTGTCAGCCTTAGTTGTTGCCACTTTAGAGCTTTGGATGGATGTTACAGTGTGGGAATATAGGTTGATAATGTCCCATGAATGCTTTATTTTTTACAACCTGATGTAAAGACTTTTACTTGTTTGTTTTTTCCTTTTAAAGCCTGTAAATGTAACTTGGATTTATGAGCAACTTTTTAAAGTCTGAGTGTGAATTCCTAAAAAACCTTGTTGTGGGAAGACAGGGGATGACAGAGGAGAAAGAAATGGAGTGTGTAAAGAGTGTAAGAGATCAGATAAAACAGACAGTGGAGGATTGAAGTTAATTTAGTTTCTTTGATGACAGCAGGACACCCAGAATCTGATTTAAAATAGATAAACACTTTCAAATCTAATATCTGTTCTATCTCTGCCCTCACAATACAGATCCGTTCTTGTCTCTGTCCGCGTACATTTATCTCCCAATCTGTCTCCTTGTGTATTGAAGTCTTCTTTTTTCAGTTGTCTCTTACCCACCCCTGGTGTACTTTTCTTTTTCCATTTCTTTGCTTTTCACACACTTTCCCTTATTGCCTCCTAGTCTTTGCATCATCTCTTTTATGTCCTCTTCTATTTTGTTTCTCTAGTCATCTGCCTTCCTCAGTCCTCTCCTCTCATTCATCTCTTCTCCCTCCCATTCCACTTTGTGCCTTCTGTGTACCCTTTCCTTCTGCCTCTCTATCCCTTTCTCTCCTCCTTTCCTCCCTTGCTCCCTCTTTCCTACCATCTAATTTCCCTCTTTCCTGCTTGTTGCCTCTCCCTCCCTATTTTTTTCCCTTTTCTGAAATGTATTACTGTCATCTAGTGTTTAAAAAATGAATCACAGCAAAAGTCTCATCAATGGAACAGGCAGATCTCCTCTCCTCCCCCTCCCCTCCACTCTCTATTCTCCTCTTCTCTTCTCTTCTCTCCTCTCCTCTCCTTCCACCCTCCTCTCCTCTTTTCCCCTCCGGTCAAAGTAAATAATTACAGTTTTTCACAATTGCTAAAACACATTTCTTGAAACCTTCCACCCTTTTCTCAAAACTGTAAACACAAACACCAATTTTCAAACTACATTCACAGAACCTCTGACTCTTCTTGCAAAATCAAACAGTCGCCTCAAAACAGTTTTATCTGTGCTCAAAACTAAGCAATGTTTTCAAATCAAACAAGCATTCATTACACACTTTATCAAACACTGTGTTCAGAGGATGTAGCTCCAGAAAATATGTTTATTGTTTCTAAACAATAAATGCATTTAGCATTATTTAAAAAATCACAGCATTGATTGATTGAAATAAAGTACTGCATTTCATTCTGCATCACGTCTTTGTGCTGGGTCAGGCCAGAGGACTTCGTCTACATCGCAGGCAATGTTCTCCCTAGCCAGGCAACAGGGAAAAAACTAATCCAACCTTGGCGTCACCTTGGTCTCTGCAGGCCAATTCCATTGTCTGTAGGAGATTTTCCCTGGTGTAGGGTTGTCAGTCACATACTCATTTGCTGTTCTCTGAATCTCCTGATTTTGGTGGTTGTAGAGAATCTACTGAGATGAGGTTGGACTATTTGTCCTGCTTCCCTCAACAGAATTCCATGAACTAAAACATGGTCTATTACAGCAGTGCAAATATAATCCAAAATTACTGTTGCTTGTACTTGGTCTTGGTCGTGCTCTTCCTCGAACCTCTTCCTCCTTGTCCATCACCTCTTACACGCACTCTTTCTCTCTGATTGTTTCCATCCATAGTATCAAGCTTTAACTATTAACAACCTGCGTACTCTGAACTGGCTTATATTGGTTTCATCATCATTAGAAACAAGTGGGATCAATTCTGTGTTGTTGTGTGAAAGACATTTATTTGTGTTTAACTTTTGCCACCAGTGGTTACAATTATGCATCACAGTGCAAAATGCGTTTTAATGTGTGAGAATGTGTTTAGACTCATTTTAACATTTCAGCTATTAAGAGTAAAAGTACTCAGTGACAGAATAGAATTAGTTAAGTTGTTCTTATAACCTTAGTTCGTCAACTATGTTGGAACTGGCCCGTCATGACATGGGTTTCCTAGATAATAGCTAATAATATTAAATAGAAATCTTCCAGTATGTTTTTAAATAAATCACTGTGTTTGATGGCCTCCAGGAAGGAATAAACACCTTTTTTACTGAAAAATGAATGTGATATGTGTAATAACGTGACGCATTTCAGGCAAGGCTCTCAATCATTCTAGGTTGTTATCTGCCTCAGGCATCTCATGATGACAAAACTGGAAATGTTTGTATGCACTGAGTGCTGGCCAGTTCATACCACAAGCAGCTGTACATTTTGTGAGACACCACCTCGGGTTTGGGAAGAGGGCATTGCCCAACACCCTGAAATGTTGCCCAACATCTTGCTGACTGGAGGAAGATTGTACTACTAAATCAACATGAAAAGAAGCTTCAGGCCCATTTATGGAGAGAAAGTTCCTGTTCCTAACAGGTTGTGTTCAGGTGTGTTTGGCTTGCCAGGTCTTGTTTGAATAATAAATCTTGCAGCTTTAACCCATACACATACAAATACAAGGTGTTGTGTCTCCAAATGCCTACTCCACAGGCTTCCCCAGCAACAGTGGCTTTCGATGAGTTATAAGACAGATATCAGATTGTGTGAACAGCAGGCCCAGCTGTCTGACTGTCCAGGTGCATGAAGGTTAATGCTACTTTTGTTGGGTGAGCTATTGAGTGAGTATTGCATGCACTGGCCCAAGTTTCAGATCACTACTGTTTTTTAACATGTGCAGTAGCTGAAGACTTGGATCACTAAAATTACAAATAAACAAGGAGGAGGAATGTCCACTTTATTTAGACAGGTGATTATAGAAAAATCAGAATAATGTATGAGAGAAGTGTTGAAAATTAATATAATTGTAGCTAATGATCTAGAAGGACTTCTGCTTGAGAAACTAGTGGAGTGCATGCTTAGTGGAGGATGATAGAATATGTGAAGTGAGTCTGTTAACCTGACTCGAGCAGGAAGATTATTCCACCACAGGATTTGGAAGCGGGTGTGGTTATGACCAGCCTGGTGCAGGGAAATTGGAGGCGAGCAGCCAGTCGTGACAGAATGCCGAGCACAGACTGGTGTGTCTAACCATGGCCTGGAGGTAAGGAGATCCCTTCACAGCCATGTGTGCCAACATCAGGGATTTTAAAGTTGTATGAGCATCCACAGGGAGCCAGGGGAGGGAGTGGAGGACAGAGCTAGCATGAATGAATTTGGGGAGGTCTGAGACAAGATATGCTGCAGTTTTTGGGATGAGATGTGGGGGCTCAAAGAAGTATTTCAGGAGGCAGAATACAAGCAAATTGGAGTAGAGGTACTGTGACTTGGAGCCTTGCAGAGTTCCTGTAGAGGATACATCTGGTTTGATGGATGTTGTAGAGTGTAAACCTGCAGGATCAGGTGGTAGATGTAATTATTAATTACAATTATATAGTATATATAGTAATTATATGACTTTTAAGAATTATGGTAAAACTCCAGACAGTCAGAGCAGAAACACAGTTTGATCCATAATTATGTGTTTATTTTAATGGATATCCTTTGCTTGAGCTGAAGTTGGTCATTTTTGTTGGACTTTCCGTACATTTCTAAGTAAGAAGAAGACAAACATGCATATCAACATAAAATGAGCCTTGAGGACACAAACAGCTGTTATCTGTCAAACTCAGTACTTCATGCATGTTGATTACTCCAGCCAGAAATCAGCTTAAACAACTACTTTTACACAGATTCTCAAACTGCTTTGTTTGTTCTGTCTTTATTACATGACAAGAAATAGATATTATCTGAAAGCACAACCAAAGTACTGTACTGGCTGTTTAATTGGTTGAGCTTTACAACGTCTTTATTGGTTCACATCTTTTTGTCTTTGGACTGGAGTTGCTGTTTCGTACAATCGTTCACGCTGGATAGCCGTAGCCAGTTGTTGGTTTAAAGACACAGTACAAACTATTAGTCAATTCAGTCTATTCAGTGCTTCATTTGCAAGTCTTCTGGCTCAGCTGTTAAATCGACCTCTTTCATTAGCATTTAATAGGGTTGAACCATGCAGTTGCCGTATTGTACTGAAGGGAGAAGCAATGTTGGCTCTGAAATGATCATTTTTACAGTAGTGAATCAACAAAGGGCTGAATATATTTCACAGAAACTAAGTGATCGCTATCATGCATAAAAAGGGAAACAATTAAAAGCATTCAGTGAGCACATGGGGCTATCCCAGGCTTACCTCTGGATGTCTGGTTTAATATCAGTGGGATCAAACCATTTCAGAGAGTGATGCCTTGTCAGTTTGTGTAAGGTGATTGTGCATACTGATTGCGGCTTGTGTAGGAGCTCTATGAAGTGTGAAAAACTGTATGTAGCCATTCTACACATTGTATTATCAATTATCTCATCCATCATATTATAAAGCCCATTCTGAGTGTTGTTTTAACTTGTGACAGACAGTTGTTAAACCAATAACGTTTAAGTACATCTCTCAATACTTACCTACTTTCTTACCCTGTTAGTGGCACTCAAGCCCCACACCCATTTGTTTCTACAGAAAGCAATGTATTTAAAGCTGGTCATTAATACATTGGATTGCACTATCAGTAGCTGCATGGTTTAAAGGTGTCATTATATTCTGCACAGCCTTGCAACAACACAGAGTTAACTCTATACAAGCCTCCGATATAATTCTTCCTCATATGACCAAAATCCTGCAATAATAATATCTCACAGTTGAGGTTTGAGATACACTGTTGAGACAATCTGACTGCCTTTATGTCTGTAGACTGTTCAGTAGATTGATGAACAAGTGAGCATTTTACACCATAATGTGCTATTCTCAGCACTTTTTATTTTGATGCATTAGCATGTGATGTTTGATCTAATGTCCATTTTTATTGTATTTCATTCATTCAATGCTATTTGCTGTGTTGGAGCTTTTATTTCCCTTAATGGCTCTAGTTTACAAGAGTATCACCATCTCTTCCCTGCACATGCTCAAAATCTTTTACACCCACACACATCCACAAACATACACGCACATAAAACTCAGCTGAGCTGGTAGCATACTATTTCAGCAGCCAACTGTTTTGTCAACGTGAGAACCCAAAATAGAGATACCCTGCTTTCCATGGAGATACACCCATGGACACATTAGCCCACACACGCATCGTCACCAACATGAAAATGTGCGCGCAAACATGCAGGCTTAAACAAACTTTTAAGGAGATAAGACACACAAACAAACACAATCACACAGACCTCTCAGATGTGAGTGGATGTCTACCTACACACATGGACACACACTTGTGCACACGCAGAGATGAAGTGTATGCAGTCGGATTTACTCATACGTGGGAGCAGAATTACAAACACACAACACATACACAAAGCTCTGAGCTTGGTTGAGATAAACATATATTGAGATTCTGGCTGATAAAGCTGAAGAAAACAGTGGAAAATGGACCAGCTCCCTAGATGTGTGTGTGTGTGTGTGTGTGTTTGCATAAGTAGAGTGGATAATGACATGTGGGGCACAGATTTTGGGTGAGCATCTGAAGTAAAACAATGTGGTGCCTTACTGGCTACAGTGCCACTTCACTGACAAATTTACCGGCATGCTCTGCATTTTCTATTTCCATGTTAGTCAGCCTCCCATAGAGCTGTGCTCCCAGCTCATGGATCATTTAAACCACTTTTACTCGTAACCCAGAATAATGAAGCCACATTCAACCTACATTTGACCCATTTATATCAGACAGCATTCTCAGGGTAATGCTTAATTGTCGCCATTCACACAAGAACTAGGTTTACAACTACAGCTCCATGCGTTCTATTTCCAAACAAAAGCACTTCCCCAGACCTAATATAATTATATTTGCTGAACAGAGGCATCAACTTTCAGTTCATTAAAAGTAGTTGCTGCAGTGTTTACCCTGCAGATACAACGTGACAAACAGTGCTGATGAACTGTTGTTATTTTATAGTTTCATTTCTTTGTTTGGTCTCCTGGTGGAACCAGAGAAGAAGATAATTTATGCTTGACAGGCCTAGAGCTAGTATTCCTTTAACTTTATATCAGTCCAATATAGTTATTATTCAACATGTGTTTATCGAGCAGTGTGAGCCTTGGGGGAAGGGTCGATATCGGGTAGCTTCAATTTGGCTGATGTGTGTTGAATGCCTCAGATTGACCACAAACATGGACTGAACCTATCAGTCACACATCAAAGGTGATGCCCAGGGGGATCAGTATTCAAACTTCTTGTAAGCCGCTATGCAAAATCAATTGTTGGAACCAGAAAAGGAAAACATTAAAAGCAAGTAAATGGCCACCTACGTCTTCCTAGATTCACAATTTTGAGTTTCCATATAGCTTAAAAGAGTATTCTTGGTAGATATTGTGTGATGATGGTGTTGTTTTGTGCTGATGCTGGTGTACTGTGAGCCACTACTTGCACTTTTTCAATGAGCAAGGGAAGTACATTTATGGCCCTGTTGTCCCTCGGGCCTTCCACAAGCCAGCATTGATGAGTAAAAGCCCTGAAGGAAGGGTTTCAAGGGTTTATGCTGGCATCATTTCAGTAGGGAGAGAGGATGGAGATGTGAGGCTGATGCTGGCACAAAGTCTTGAGTTTGAGTGTGGATGGCGGTAAACAAAGCTCTAGACAGTTTCCCGCAGCACCAGCTGCACAGACAGATTCCCATGCAACCTGCAAATGATTGACAAGCCCGCCCTAACAAAAAATCTCAAGGCCCTGCATAATTTTTCTCCATGTTTTGGTTTTAGTTTCGGAAGTGCCATAAGGTGCTTTTCATGTTATGTCCACAAGGTGTAAGTGGATCAAAGTCAACTGGAAAACCCCCATTTCCCTCTGAAAATAGATAGAACCAACATTCAAGTTGAGGTGTAAAACTCTAATGTCGTCTATCCCCTTGTGTAGCTCAGTAGCAATTATAAATGTTTCCATACAAGAATATATATTATCTGTCTAATTAGTTGACAGGTGCAAACCCAAACAGTGGTGGTTGCTGCTTGACTTACCTCTTCTTGTGTGTGGCAACAGGCAGCACACTTCAAAGTGTCTCTTCAAAAACACACAAATTAGACTTAACATCACAAAACATATGCTTTTGGTGCCATGACGAACTGAAGATATTGTAAGTGACGTGGCTCTATGCTCTTTGTTAGACACCATTAAAAAAAAAAAAGAGAGAGAGGAAACATTAAAGCAATCTCTTAATAAAATACAGGCTTATACTTAAATAGCATTTACTGCTTGTCAGTATGAAATACTAGATAGTTCACTCTCCTTTGTGATTTTCTTGTACAGTACACTGCTTCTTTTGTCATTATCTACTGTAACATAAAGATATAGAGGCTGAGGTTAATTAGGTAAGTGTGTGTTGTTGACTCCAAGCTCCTGCCCTATATTCCACAGCTTCCTGCTGAACTAGGAAAGCGTCTTGCTTCTCCTGATAAATGTATTTATTTATGACATACATGTATTTATGACTACATAAGTCCAAATTCTCCTGGGATCTCTTTTGTTAAGTAAAGTCAGTCAACGATCCGTGGATGCGTCTGGAACAAAGAGTCTGCTAAACAGTGCAATAAATATGCCTTTACAAAGTGATCACTGGCAGAGAAAATGTTTTAATTTCAAGAGTATGTTGAGAAGTTAAGATCAGAGAAACAAGGAACTTTGAGCATATCATGCTTTGAACACATCACGTGATTTGTTGGGATTATTTTTCAGGATCTTAATGTTAAATATGGGTTGCAATGATGTTTATGCTTTTGTGTTGCATCATAGTCTAGTTTGCGACTTTAAGGACCCTGTAAGCTCTCAACTGAATCATTATAGGAAGTTTAAAATGGTTACATATATAAGTTATAGAAGAATAGATTCAAAGCTCTGGGAGATTTTATGCTGCCAAAGCATTTTCTGGCCTTTGCAGTCTAAATAATACAATGTGGGCTTCAGGGTACAAGTGATATACCCTAAAACAAGCAAAAACAAAGACAATTGTTTGGCATGTTTAATACATTTAACTGCTCTGCTTTATAGTAATATAATTAGGTTGCTCTGTATTTTACTATACAAAAAGTCATTATGACTTGTCAGTTTTGGAATCCACCCACAACTGAGTCTTATGAGACTTTCTGGTGCATCTTGGTCATTCCTCAGGTTGACACCCATGTCATGTGTCGTATGTGTGTATGTGGTCAAACCAGTTCATAACCTTTCTCACTTTCCAACCTACATGGACATTCTCGCCCTCCGCTTCCTGGCTGTCTGATAAAAAACTTCTCTGGAATTTTTTCAGCAGGCTCCTGGATGTTAACAGAGGACACTTGTGAAATTGTGTAATGGTTCAAATGTGAATGTGTGGTGAGGAGGTTATGTAAGTGCATCTCTCACGTCTGATTCATGCGTTTTCAGATCAGCATGAGTGTGTTTGTGTGTTTGTTCAGGAAGGGGTGGTACTCTGAAAATTGTGGAGTTGAGACACCTTTCTCTGCCTCCCAGCATATAAACACCTATCACCAACACTGGAAGTCTTGGAGAGACACTAGCAAGGCCAAGCGAGTGGGTAGAATATAAGATTGAAAAGTGCACACCTACAGAGACACATGCACATAAACACCTGCAAAACTGCCTGAGCAATTTCAGTTTCACTAAGAAGGTCAGAACAGAGAGAGACGTGTGTGTTGTAGCAATGATTCAGTTCCCCAATGTCGGGAAACACATTTGCCTTTTAAAACCTTTATATGGGGGAGCTAATTGCAAATCTAAACATGAACTCTCAGGCTGCTCTCAGTCCAGTTGTGTTTGTATAGGCAATCATTTGCTTTTCCACATTTTTCTGTTTTTCTAAAAAACTAAATCTAAATTGTTACTTATTTCAATAAGAAAAGAATAAAGTGGAGTCCGAATCACCTTTCGTTTGGGACTTAAATTGAGCAGTAAATTGAATACTAAAGTAAAACAGATGATCTGCTGGGTGTTGATGATTAGCTTGAATAATGTGGCCAGTGTGGCTGTCTTTGGCCCTGCTGGCTTAAAGGACTGTTCCAAAGTGTTTAGAAGTTTCAGAGCTTTGTGATATTTGTATTAAGTCATGACAGTTTGGGGGATTTATAAATGAGCCAAATGGTTTTTGCCACCTTATGGAAACACTTCCTCACAGTGTATGAGATTAGGCTCCTTGTCTAAATTGCCTGGTAAAGGTCTATAGAAAGAATATTTGTAGCTACACAAGCAGCATGGCTCTAGGAATGGCAATGTCTGTCTGTCAGTTGGTTGGTCGGTCCATAAATTTGGTCCAGACTGAATATATATAAGTATTAGATAGATTGCCATGACATTTGGTTCACACATTCATGTCCCCCTTGGAAAGAATTGCCAGAACTTTGATGATATCTGACTTTTACTCAAGGGCCCTCATCAAAATTTACTATACGTAAGTTAATGACTAAATACCAACAAAACTAAGGACATACTTTGTGGTCGTGCTAATTATGTTATGTAACCATGCTAACACGCTATACCACAGTGAGCATGGTGTCATTTAGCTCAAAACACCGCTGTGCCTGAGCTTCACAGAGTTGCTAGCATTATTAGACCCATTAGACCCATTTGTTTCACTATAACAGGACAGAAAAGCTGCAAAAGATTTTCATCTAGTTTTCTAGGTATGAAACTATTTCTGTTAAAGTCTTGTTTATGTTGTTTATTTGTGCTTTTTTGTGTTGTTTTAGGAACTTCTGTCTTTCTGTCTTTTGGCTTAAATATTTGGTGACAAACAGGTCCTAAAATGACAAAAGAGAAAGTTAGTTTTTGGCTGGTGTGTTTGTTTTGTAACCCAAAGACAAGTCAGAGACGCAGAGAGTGGAAAAAAGAGTCTTTGTTTCCCTTGTTTCAGTATTGTGTCAGAATCCAAGCTTTTTTCTATATAAAACTGTTCTGTTTTGGCAGCTGCTGATTTTATGGTGACAGATTACCTTTGCCAACTGAATTAGAAGTGGGGTTATTTCCTGATGATGTTTGAAATGATATGGGCGTGAATGAGCTCATGAGGTTCATCAAATCTGATTAAAAATGATCTCACGGCAAATCTTGCCTCTCTGCTTGAATGGCACCGGTGCTTGGGCAAGAATGTAACCATTCTTTTCCGAGTGGTAGTTCCCTGAGTGTGTTTCATGTATGCTTTATTACTGTGTTTGTGTGTGAGAGGGAGAGATGTTTTTGGTCCCACTGACCTGAACACTACCATCAGTTTACAGTAAACTCTTGTGGTTTCACGGTGTGTGTGTATTCCTGAAAATTGGTGAATATCAGAGGATGTGAGCACACTGTCTAACATGTCTTTAAGTGTAAACGTCTTTGATCTTGTGTGTGTGTGTGTGTGTGTGTGTGTGTGTGTGTGTGAACAGACACTCTGCTGCTGAACAAGGCTCGCTCACATAGGAAATAAGAGGGCTTGATTTCCCAAAATGGCCCTGAGTAATAATGAGACCTTTAAGATACCACCCCAAGTAGAGAATAAAGCAGGACATAATGACATATATGGGTTGTGTAATGGGGACACAGTTTGGTTCACTGAACTGAAGTACAAAGAACTGAAGCTCATTAACAAGTATTAAGGATAGAAAACTCAAGTTGTAGTTCGTTCAGCCTCTTACCTAATCATGTGTAGACAATAAGGAGCCACAGAAATGAGGTAGGAGGCTTGTTGTCATGTCACTGGCTCAGATGCCGTCAAGATATGACTAAAAGTCATTTGTATTAACTGGCATCATATAGTCTGAACATGAGCTGTGATAAAACAGTGGCCACATTATGTTCAGCAGGAAGCATCTGTTTGAAACCAGGTTTTGATACAATGGATTCCCTAAATAATTATGGGAGTGATGTTTGAGACAAGCTTTTTGATTTTATTAGATCTACACTTAAATGTATAATACATGTTTGAAGCCAGTGGGATCACCATGTCCGTGACACGTAGGCTAATATCACTTATCTAGCATTGAAGAGATTACAATAAAAAAACAGTCATTAGGATTTTATTTACATTAAATAGCAGTGGGCATGCAGTTCATTGTCTGGTTTTACATGTTTTTCTTGACAGTTCTGGAAAATCTGAGCCTAAACAAACACAAGATTTGTCAGATTGACCTTTATCTGCAACTCAAGCACATACTTCAACCCAAAGTGCACTTGAATGAAAACAGTTCACCCCCACCAGAATTTCTGTCTCCTGTGTAGCTTTAATCTTGTAGTGTTTAAAACATTTTCACTCCAGCACTGTTTATTTCTGCTTTTTGATTCTGAGTCTGCATCTGTTCTGCTGACTTTGAGCAGCAGGTGGCAGCACCACATTAGTAAAACACGTCTAACGTCTAAGACATTATTAGAAAGGATGGAAGCTACAAAATGTAAAGTTAATACAGACATTTCCAAAACAAGAACGCTATTCATGTGGCTAATATGTGAATGTCCAAAATGTGTGGCGACAGTAAAAACAAACAAAATGTACTTATGATTAATGTGTACTTTTCAGCAGTGTTTATATTTTCCAGACTATTCTCTGTTCTTTTCATATAGTGTAAAGCAGCAATATCAATGATTATGATTAAATAGGGCAGACTGTTTGTACAGTTTCACAGTATACAGTATTTGCCAACATTATGAACAACCAAAGTTGACCTAAATATGTCCTGGACAGGTGATATATGAATAGTAAATGAAAAAGAATTACGTGATTAAACAGTTCACTGTGTTTTTAAAAAATGATCAAAATTACCTGGTTTTGTGTTGCAAAAATGTCAGAAGTTTCTGTACTTCTGCTTTAGAGATCCAACCTTCCACTAATGTGTGATTTTTCCATGCCATTTTCACCACATTTAGTGAAATTGTTTTTGTCCTGTATTTCTGCTTTAGTTCACATGACCAGGCCTCCTCTATTATAGGTTTTGTCCCAGAACCTGCACAGTCGAGTCCACTGGTGGTTAGGGATCATCAGAGTGCCATGGAGTGAACTCAACTGACTTAACCTTTTTAAAAGATTATTAAGATTATGAAATTCAACTCACACCATCCTTATATTTTCATTAATTCAGTTTGTGTGATGTCTGACAGCTTGTTGTGCATGTTGGCTTTCTTGAGAGTTAACAATCCCTGTGACGTTTTAGTTTATTAATAATGAGGCATGCCTGCACTAAAAAGGTAAATAACTACTTCTGTTGGCAGCTTTTAGACACACTGACATGTTTTTAAATACTTTGTTCTCATGGTGCTGAGGCAGTAAGGAGAAGTCTGACCGAAGGGCTTGTCTTGACTACAGACGCAAATAATTCCTCATAGTGTACTGTATGTTTTCAGACACTCACAGTAAGTGACAATATAAAAGATCTTAGAAACAGATTATGGGTTTAGTCAGTTGATACTGGGGAACACCTGCAACAGTACATCTGGCTGTCTGCTTTCATTGCATGAAAAATGTTCTGGGTAGCGGCGAGTCTGAATAGTTTTGCTTTTAAAACAGAGCTCCGCCTCAGACAGAGAGGAAATGGAAAGGCTTTCAGAAAAGGAAGTGAGGCCCCTCGGTGCGTAGAAGAGGAAGGTTCCAGTGGGGGGGAAAGAATGCTATTCAAATCAAATCAAAAGCTGTCTTGGTACATAATGTACTGTACACAGTGTGGCTGCACGGCCTCTTCTCTCTTTTTCACTTTACTAATGAGCAAAGAAATAGTTACTCCTGTAAAGCACCTTTTCACTTCACCTCTGGCCCTGATAGCAGCTGCTTCACATTGATGCAGTGAGTCCACAAAAGAGCGCTAACATTTAGGTGTCATAGACCATGCAGGCATTTGTGCTTCACACACTGGGTGGACGATGTTTTCTAGGGCGTTTGAGAGGCTGACATAAGAGAATTGTGGTAAACAGATCATTATCTTCATTGTTTTTTGAAACATCCCTGGTTGATACTTGCACTATAAAAGGAAGCTTCATTGTTCTGGGGACCCATATTGGTCATGCAAGGAAGAAACAGTCTGCCTGCCTTAATATTAAATATTAATATTAAAGGAAAAATTCAAAATTTTGGGAAACATGCTTATTTACTTTCTTACCAAGAGTTGGATGAAGAGATTGATACCTCTCGCATGTTTTCATGCTAAATATTAAGCTAAAGCCAGCAGCTGGGTAACTTAAGACTAGAAACACAAAGACGTGAAACAGGTGAAAATAGCTAGACCAATAGTTAAAAATAAATATCTAAAAGCACCTCTAAATTTCACTGATTGACACACTGGATCTTGTTTTTTTTAAGTCTGCCACAATACCAACTGTTAGGCTCGTGTTCTCATGTCTACTTTGCTTAACTGCCACACACTAACTCTCCTGTCATTTCAGAGCCTGCCACTCCCTCCTGCCACACAGTAACCCCACAGCACACCTGTTCCTGCTGTCCCCATCAGCCTTGTCGTATATACCCCGGCCCATTTACATTCATTCACTCAGCACTGCAGCATTCTGTTGCTGCCTGCATAACCCCCAGCCTACCGATTGGACTGATGCTCCACAGCCTAACCCATTTTTGGAGAGTTTCTTTTCTGCTTGCCTGGTTTTGACATTTGCCAGTCCCTTTGCTACGAGAAAATGTGAACCTTTAGTTTATAGCCTACATATGTTGTAGGTCTCTGAGTCATGCTTCACGATTCAGACCAGTTTCCACTCTTGTGCTAAGATAAGTTTGACAGCTGCTTATGGTAGCTTCATATTTAGTGTACACAAGAATGGTATCAATCTTCTCATCTCTTTTCCCAAAATCCTTTACTATAAGGTTGCTAAGCCAGCAACCCTCAATCCATTATTCCTTCTCTACTGGCCTCTACATTTGAAACCATGTCTGAGTGATCCATCGCCTCATGTCGTTAACAACCCACCCTGAGACTGTTGATGCAAGCAGGGTTCATCAGACTAGACAAACTTACTTTACTTTACTTTCCAGTCATTGACAGTCCAATGCTGGTTTCTCAACCCACTACAAACACCCTCATTTATTCTCCATGGGCAGGTGTAGTATTGTGTCATGGTTTCTTGCAGATGTTTTGATGCAGTTTCTTCAACAGCTCTTCACTTTCAGCAATGGTCCTCCCACGCCAACCTCTGTTAGACCACACCTTAGTGAAAGTGTATTCTTATTTACAGTTTACATGCAGAGTTAGAGCAGTTGCTAATGGAAAGGAAGGGCCTGCTTCTTTCGCAGGGTAAGGGTCTGTATTTCTTTCTGGTCCAGCATGTATAAATTGTGGGAAACCACCTACAACTCCCTGACACAATTCTAGAGTTACATGTGGCTGCTCCTGTCAAACCACAGGGTTTCTTAGTAGATGGAAGAATATGTTTATAATGTCTAACTGATAGATTTAAAGAGGGTTGTTTGGGGGTTTACCTCAAGTAAATGAGCCCACACTACGCAAAAAATGACGGTTATACAGTTTGACTTGTTATATTCTGTATGTGAGGGGACGCATTCACAATCACATCTGTCTCCCCATAAACCCTATAAACTCAGTAAAAGCCAAAAATATAAAACTGTATGTGTGTGTGTGTGTGTGTGTGTGCATGTGTGTGTGTGAGAGAGAGAGACAGAATGTACAGCATTACAGACAGATGAGGTGTGCAAACAGGCTTTGTTCATTTGTTTTTTTCCTCTTATTTTCTTGCATTTTATATAAAGCAGTTTCTCATTTAGCACTGTGTGATCCATTGCACATAATGTGACCTATCATGTGTTTGCTGATGTTCCACTGAACAGATCGAGAACCTGTCTTCACCTAATGCTTTCTTGCTGGACCAGTTTGTTACATATGTAATGAATCATCCATTTTATTGCCGTGGTGAAAATATTTTTTTGGTAGAGGGCCAGTTATTGATTAACACACAAATAACTGATAATATCCAAGCTTTTTCAATGTTACATTCCTCTTTAAAAAGGGGGTGATTTGTGGTGTTACAGCACAAGGAAGATGCTCCAATGAACAAATGAAAAACAGATGATTTTGAGGTGTGTTTGCTGTAGGTTAATTATAAAATTAAATTATATATTATATAAAATGTCTTCACAGTTAAGGGCAGAATATGTAACAACTGTCACACACAAAATGGTTTATTGTACTGACGCTTCTTGAGCTGGTCACAACACGGGTAATGAAACGTGCAGTCAACGGACGTCTTTGAATATGAAACTATTCATAGTGAAACTAACGAGGCACACTGTCTGCACTCTGTTAAAATTCTCACTACATATATGACTGTGCGCTTTGAATGTGACATCTTACACATGTGAAAGAAGGGCTAACAGATACACACACTGAAAACACTCAAACTGGAAAAATAGAAAACTATTATAACTATATGCTATATAATAATTAAATAGTGCGTGCCTTGTAATGTTATATATGCAAATGTTTATATTTTCTCTTTTAACATTTCTTTGCTGGTCTTTGCAGGATGCAGATCTGGATTACTGACAAAAATTTTACAATTCCATACCCTGCTATGACTCTTATTTTGGATTATGTGGCTAGTCACATTCATCAGCAGTGGCCAACCAATACATAACACATGCATGGTGGCTTGTCAGCCAGCAAGCATCACTAAGAGTTGGTAACTTTACACCTTAAGTTACTTTAATATATTTTTGCAGATATTAGGTTTTTGTTTTTACAAGTATTTCAATGTGGACACAATATGCAACTACACATATAAATTCAACCATGGTATCTTTTATTTCTTCTTTGCTGTGCAACAAACACTGAGACACTGACACACAACCTTTGCATTAACATGTTTCATTAAAGACTTGAAAGTGCATTTTATTGTGCACCAAATTGAATTGGGGAATAAAAAGGAGTGACTAACAGAGTTGCACTTTGGCTACTTGCCTATGGGGACAACTTCTGTGAGGTAAGCATTTACCTCACCCTGGTAAATAATCCACAGCGATGCTTCCAGGATATAATAAAGTTGCAATGGTTTTTAGCTGATTCATGTTGATCCTCACCCAGTGTTCCAAACAATTAATACTATCACTCATTCTCATACTACTCTGTTTCCAAACCTTCCCCTAAACACAGCATAACATAACATACAGTGGGATTATTAAACACCATTGCTATAACCTAAACCTTTGATTTTAAATTTTTGATGGATTTCTATTGACACAATAACCTATAAGACTGTATGTGGGTTAAAAAGACTTCATCTTGGAAGACTCTCCAGACTAATTGATTCAGGCCTCGTCAGACATTTGTTTGACTTTTGGGGTCATAAAGCACTTTGACATGGACAGAATAAAACAATAAAGTTGTGAACTTCACCCACTCTTGAGCTTGTACACACACACACACACACACACACACACACACTGAGCCAGTAAAGACACTCTGATGTCTGCCAAAATGTACTGCACATATTTAAAAAGTGTAATAAAATACAAACATACCCTCACAAGAACAGACATACACATATACGTGATCAACCAGGAAAATGAAAAGTGTGCGGGCCACCTTTTGGTCAAGTGACTAAATAAATCATACATGGACTCACATGAACTTACACATACACAAACACACTAACTTATGCACACTCAGACTAACACGGTGAATCAGTTGACATAATAGAACACACAACCACATGTCACCACATGGCCACATAAGCACCCAGACTTAAAAAGAAAGAGTGACTGTGTCAGCAGGGTCTTTGGCCCAAAGAGAAAACATGTTAAAAGTCCTAATTTTCTTTCTATATTTAGTACCCAGGGCCAAGCACCACCATTTAACCTTAGTCAGTAAATTTCTTATTGAATTATAATCATGCTTAAAATAACAGCATCCAATTAATGGACCTTTAAGGGAAAAAGGGGAAAATAAGTGGGATAAATAATAATAAATTAGGTAATTGTTACCTTTGCACAATGTAACTATAAAAACACACAATATATACACACATATACACTTATCCTATTTACAGTTGTTAGAAAGCAAAACCACTCGTGACCTAAAGGTTGTAGACAAGTTACGGGCATCCCCCAGTCCAGTGTGTACCTTTTGTAAGCTGCCCTTTCCTCTGACAGAAGAGTTTTGTATTAACTGTAGTTAAGAGTAGTAGTTAGTAGTACTGTAGTTAGTTAATCTTTTTTGTGGAGTCACTGTTGTATTAACTCTGTTTTGGTCTAAAGATTGATCCCACTTCTCCAAAAAATTCCCTTGTTATATTCTCAAACGTACTTCTTGGTGTTTCTCACGTGTTCTTGACAGGTCATGATTGATGACACTGACCACAGTCTGGAGTTGAGACCTTTGGTCATGGATAAGAGCAGCAGCAGTTTCCGGTCTTCAAGTATGTGATTCAGTTTTTGGCAAACTCCAGACTTTTTAAACAAATCAGTAACCTCAAAATGTCCATAATGCATTTACGAGAAGAACGTTTAAACACATACATAAATAAAACAAATGCGACATAAACATACAAAACACTACATACATCCTGAGTTGACCAACTGACTTTGATTTCAAATTATCTGGTTCACATATCAAGTATAACTCAATCCTCATCGTAGTGGAACTACTGAAAATTTACACCTGTTGAAGGCCGACCTTTGTTATTGCTATTAGCCTTTTCTGTTTTGCTGCCAGCAAATTCCTTCCATAGTGAATGGTTACTCGGGTTCTGATTGGCCAGGATAGAAATCCTGTTTCCAAGATCTGTTTGTGTGAAAGAGCAGGAACACACCCTGTTGTATCATTGTTAAAACAACACACAAACAATTACACACATACTCATAAACATATGAAAAACATATTATAACAACGGAAAATGCAGAGACATAGATATATCTATAGTAATGTCATTGTACCTTCCTCTCAATTAGCTCTATAGATGTAATCTGATCTGTGTGTGTGTGTGTGTGTGTGTGTTTTGTGTTAGACTATGTGTAGGAGGAAACTGCGGGAGACATACACAAAGACCTATAAACACACACACACACACACAGCGTGACCCTGATCAGCAGCTAAAAATTAATATAACCAAGAGGAAGTTAACCTTTAACAGTGCTGTCAATACAATAGTTCTGCAATTTGAATATAAGACAGGGCTTTGCAGAAACGGCACACAAACACACATTCACACCCACACTTTTAATGAACTGAGTTATTTATATATATAAAAACATAAATGACATGAGGAAGCTCGTGCCTGACTAAATTTCCATAAGCAGTTGTTTCCATAACACATTTCTGACAGGCCAAAGTCTGTTCACTGTCTTTGACGACTGAGAGGCACGTGGCTGAACGCAATGGACATTTAATACACAGCATTTTTGTATTAGTGGTGTACACTTACTGCTACTGATGACACACTGTCCTTAAGTATATGGCAACTAAATAAAAATGTAATATGCAGTATGACACCGTACCATTGGCATTACTGCAGTTTGTGAATAAAATATCACCACGGTTCATACAGTACTAAACAGTTTTAAACCTAACATCATTGCACAGATTATCACCATAACTTCATAAATATGTCTCAACATTGCCAGTACTGAAGAATACAGATGCAATGTGATATACAATTATAGATAGAGTATATATTGATTTTATTTAGTCTGTACTGTTACAAAAAAAAATAAAACATAACTTCTATTTAGAGTATAATTCAGTAAGATAAGAAACAAAAAAAACATTCTGAAAATGTTAGAGGTATTCAGTCAACAAGTCCTCGAAATAAAACGACAAAGCATGTCGTTTCTGATCTGGTGCCCCAATCAGCAAGGTGATGTGATTTGTCTGTGGCTTCCAAATCCATTACAATCATCTGTTTTATGATGTGACAGTGCTGTAGATAAGGTTTTGTTAGGTTGAGGCAATTAGCCCATTCATCCACAGCCCATTTTTTCCATCATGGAAAAATTGTTCTCCTGCACAGTTTTTTCAAGATCACACGGCATCATTATTATTATTAGACTTAACATTGCTGTACATTGTTGTGCTCTAATCTGTTGTAATCCATGTAATAAAAGCTGTCCTGTCAGCTTTTCCATCTCTGTCTAGTTATATGGGACTGAGTCAGGTGATGTCATCGATGTTGTAGGAATTTTAGAGGAGTGATTCACAACACATGCATGCACACAAACAACACACTGACTGCTTTATTTCCTCTTGTGACACATTAAGGTGTTTTGATTTTGAGCCAAGTCAGTGAGCTTTTTCTTTGCTCTTCTACCAGATGGCCTCGCTGATAAACAGCCCCAGCAGGGTGTGTATTCACGAAAACCAAGCCTGCCTTGACTGTAGGACTTGTGTATGACGTGCATAGCAACCCTCAGGGGTAAATCTACACAGTTCAAAAGATCTTATCTTCTTCCATTCTCTTTCAGGTGGAGGTTAGAGCTGTCTTTGCCACAAAGAAACAAAAAAAGGGGCTCAGTAGATTTATTTCTGATCAATAACACTTTTTTTTATCTGAGACAGAAGAGCCTGCAGCATAAAAGTATATTCAAAGAGGGATGGGATAGATTTTGAACTACCTGAGTTATTGCTGCTGTTTTGCTTCATGCCAAGCTGAGAAGCCTTGACAAATGTATTTTAAAGTGTAGGTAAACATGCTTACAAAAGCAAGTTTGAGGTAACTAGCTTTCACTCGAATCTGATAGGTGAAGTGTCACATACATACAAGGAAGTGTAGTCCAGTTGAGAGGTTTGGAGTGGAGTCTGATCATGAGCTGTACAAGAACAGTATTTTAGATCTCCTCTAATCCCAGCTGTAAATATTTTTACTCATTTATTAATTGTCTTTTATTGTCTTCATTGTCCTCTCCCTTACATTCAGTACACATAGTGTTCAGCATTTCGTTGACCTAGGTCCAAAAATGTTTTCTTTGTGAGGTAAAGATCAAAGTTAGGACACTGCGATACACTTAGCGATACTGTCTAGGACACAAGATGCATACAAAGAATGCATTCAATCTGTAAGTGTTATCTGAAACACGTTCAGCCCTCTCCATATGTCCATCTGTTTTATGACTGATCCGGCGAGACTTACACTTTAAAGAAAGATTATGTTACTTTTGCTAACAACAATCAATTGTGTGGACACAAGTGACAGTTACAGCATAATGCAAAATGGTAAGACTCAGTGTGACAGTAGCACACATATAGAATATAAAGTCAGCAAACGTTTGCTAACATTAGCAATTATAAGCTACTGGTCATACCAGACTAAGTAGGTTGGAGCAGCAAAACCTCAGAGTGTACTGAATTAAGCAAGAGGGTCTTTTATTTTTTTATGAATTTAGTTTTATTTTGTAAAAGGGGAAGAACAATGTTATTTTCTATGTCAAAAGTTACATGGTCTCACTTTAAGGACACACTGCCTTTGAGTTAATGCATGACATATTCAGCCATTCGTCTACTGGCCTTTTTTATGCATTGTTTTTCCTATGCATATATATTGCCACTTAGCAGCCACCTATCTAGATGGCTCTCCCTTGAAATACTGTTACATATTAACTTTTGATTCACATAGATGAGAGGTTGGGTAGAGGGCAAACACCTATACCCATTGTACTGTGTGTTTCATCGTGTTAAAGTGGTGTTTAACTAAAATGTGTTTTTGTCTCTGGGTAGATTTGTCCCATAACAAAGAGTTTGAAAACCATTGCGTAGGAGGGACGGTAAATGCAGATTTATGACACTAAGCAGTAATGACTAACATGTTAGTAACTGTTATTTTATAAAATGCATATACAGTAACTGGTGTCATATGTGAGAAGCTATACAGTTCAATGTGACGCAGACTCAAATCAAGAGGCTGTGGTGATGAGTCACTGTAGTTCTTTGATCGTACCTATCCTCATCATGTGAGCTTGTGTCACTGTGGTTTGACACTGCACAATATGCACGTTGGCTCTCTGAAACATCACAACTACGGGGGGGAAAATGAACTGTGCAGTGGTGGGAAACAAAGTATATTATCCGTGCCGGAAACTTCCCTGTAATTTCCTGGTTTCTTGTACTGACTTCAAAATGAAATAAAGTGGTTATACAAATGTATTCTAAGATGGCACACTGTTGTTCTGATACAAAAAAAGAGCAGGATATCTCTGCTTGTGATGTCATGAATACTGAACATGGTCTCTGAGGTCTTGAAAACAGCCTCTTCTATCATGCGTAGACAAGATGTACGAGTCATCACACATTTAGCAGTCTGCCCTCATTTCCAGTTTATAGACAAACAGGTAACAGTAACATGCCTTCGCTTTCATATTTTGATTGCTTTAAGCATATTTGCTTTTTAAGTAACAATTAAAAAAACATAATGTTTGCTAGTTTGACGTTTGCTTACAGTATATTGTACTTTAGAGGGGATAATGCATCTACATGTTTGCATTACATACAGCTGCTCCAAGTAAAAGTCATTTACACATTCAAGCTCTTTCTCTTTTTCTTTTATTTAAGGTTATTGTGTTTGTGTATATATATATATAGATGTATATATGTACATATATTTATTTTGTCTGCCTTTAATCGGGACCTCAGTACTCAATCTGACACAATAGCATGTGAATGTGACTTGTGTGACAATAAAAACTCTTGAATCTCTTGAATCTCTTCCTTTTCCTTAGAAAAGTCTTCTGGACAGAGATCTCGGATGTTGTTCCTGGAATCTCCCAGCTTTGTGAGTCACAGCTCGGATTACACTGGGACCACTGTTGCCTTCACTTTCTTTTCTAGCTCTTCTCGCAGCATCTATATATATATATATAATTAAATAAATATAAGAACAATTTTTTGTTTAATTTTATTAGTGGTTGTAAATCACATTTGGGTATATTTTTTTCAACCTAGGACTATGATGTAGGACCTTCACATTTGCAATACTATATTATAGTATACAGACGTACAGTTCAGTAAAGTTTAGTTGAGTTAAGTGATGTAGTATAATATATATATCTTAGTATAGCACAGTACCATTTAGTTTAGTTGACTTTAATACAGGACCATGCAGTTTTGTTTAGTTTCGTGTAGAGTACAGTACAGTTCAATTGAGTGTTGAGCTACACAGACATTGTATAATCCCTTACACTCTTGAACAAACAGCTGAGTGTGATCTTATGAAACATTGCCTTCTGCATTCCCTAGATTCTGAAGGTAAACTGCGGAAACAATTTCTACATATGGTTTTTTCATTTCATATTAACATTATGCAAATATACATTGCAAAACAGTGCCTTCCAAATGCTTTCAGGTCAACAGACTCCCAAGTAACTCCTACATTCCTTAAAACTCTGAGATGATTCTAAATGTTTCCATTACACTAAGGAAATGAACCGGGGTAAGTAACCATACCTACGTGAAATGGCCTTTTTACAATAAGATATAGAATTGTAGAAAAGTGGAAAAACTCTCAGATCTGTTCCCACTACTTCAAATCCCAAACATGGGAGTATTATGGCAAATGCTATGAAAATAAAATACCATGTTCATAATTATAAACATTTCTGCTCAGTTTCTGAAAACTCACTGGTACAGTACCAGTGACTGTTGCGATGGAAAAGACAACAGAATCCATTCTAGCATATTTGTAACAACTTAAGGGTACACAGCAATTTGTCAACAAATTATATAAAGTGGTTCAGACACACAGGAAGTCATAGGTCAATTAAAACCTTTACAGTATGGACAGAGTCTTTCAACACAGAAATTTTAGTCATGCACTGTATCCATTTACATACTGGCCCACTTATTCCTGTGAATCATGCTGTTCTAGCAATTGTGTGGTT
The DNA here is from genome assembly GCA_036024295.1 of Nannoperca obscura. NCBI lineage: Eukaryota > Metazoa > Chordata > Actinopteri > Centrarchiformes > Percichthyidae > Nannoperca > Nannoperca obscura. The sequence continues at coordinate 39,569 of JAVQJL010076696.1, forward strand.
ATGACATCAGAAAAAACCTTAATTCCCATCAGTGCAGTTTTGGGAGCAACCATGTGGTTAAACAAACCTGTCTTTTTTCACATCATAGATTAATGTAATAGTATAGGATCATCGTATCATTTACATTTTTTTTTACAATAAAAGTATTTCTATTTTACTTCCATGTATTTTTAGACGTTGATATCACAAAAGAGATTTGATGATGATGACGATCACGATATTTTTTGTGAGAACAATGTGTCAGCTCTAATAAATGGATCGCTGTTGTTGACTGTTTATTTTAGTGGAGTTATTTCCTTGACCAGCTGAAAAAGGAAAACAGATTGGAAACAAACACTGAAACAGTCTCTTAAGGACAAGAATTGGTGGTGATGATAAAACAGATTTCCTGTTACTTTTTGTCAAACTCTTTCCTGCAATAGTCTCTGTCTTGTATTGTTGGATTCTGCTGCTGATACCAGGGTACCAGTCTTTGTGACAGGGAGCTTGAAATCTCATACAAGGAACAAAAATAAAACAAGACACAAAGGCTAAGTTCCAAATTGCCAAAGCTGGGGTGGCAAGATGTGTGGAAGTCAATATATACTGCCAGGGAAGCAAAGTACCTAAGTACATTTACTCAAGTACTGTACTTAAGTAAAATCTTTAGGTACTTCACTTGAGTATTTCTATTTTATGTTACGAGGGGAAAACAATTTTTTTTAAACCACTAGATAGTATAGTTGCTACTAATTTACAGATTAAGATTTTACATTTAAAAAACTTAAAACGTGATCAACTAAAAAAATATGATGCATTGTTCAAAAGAAAACCAACCTTTTTTGTTTGTGATCTGTTATATAAAAAACAATGTTTAGTTGGGGACTCTTGTCATGTTTTAAATGTCAATGAGTTGTTAGCAGTTCCACCAAGGAGACATTTCACCTCTAAAAGTTGCAGATGGTTTTATTTTAAAAAACAGTTCAAGGTCCCAAATTAAACAAATGTCCAATAACTTTGTATAGATTTGTGTATCACAATTATGTTTTTTCTTTTTCCTCTCTTATTAATCATCTCACGACCCCTCGGATTCATCTTGTGACCCTTTAGATGGCCCAACCCCTAGGTTGGGAGCCACTGGACTAAACTACACAGTATTTAAAGTATTTAAAACTAGCTGAAAAGTCAAATGCTGCTTTCACATGGATTCACATCAGTATTAACAATCTAAAATATGTCATATATAATAATATATCAATCACAGGCGGACAGTTCTTACACTTTGATGTATGTTAAAGTATGATGACAATGCAACACTTACCTAAGTAGGATTTTGAATGCAGGACTTTTTATTGTTGTATTGGTACTTTTACTTAAGTAAAGGATCTGAACACTTTCCACCACTGTGAAATAAATACTGGATATTGTATGAATATCGAAACGAATCTCAGCTTGACTGACAAATGGCTTTCCCCTGCCCCCCTCAGCAATTCTTGATGTATTTGAGCGTTTTTTGGATCTACAAAAGTTCAACATTGACCTTACATTGACAGTTCTGAGAAATAGCACATTCCTTTGAGCTTGTCAAGCACCAGCATGAAGAGTCCCAGCTGCTGTCCTCATGCTGTGCCGTCAGCTCTGCTCAAACCAGCATAGCACACATTCCTCACTGACTCACCAAACGTGTGTGTGTGTGTGTGTGTGTTGTCTGTCATATAAAGAGGTCAGTGACTCAGAGTCCATTATATAATATGATCTGCCCAACCATTACTTTATCTGCCAGTCAAAACATACATAACACCATTTTGCTGTATGTTAAGAGGAAGTGGCGCCTTTTAACAGCTAAAGTTCATCCTGAATCAAGAACCATGGGTTTTTTCTCTGATTGTGTATACCTTTAAACACAGCATATCATTATCATGAGTTTGTGCTTCATTGTTCTAACACACAAGCTAGCATGGAGAAACGAGGATTGTTTTCTCACTGTTCCCACATAAACAAACACACTGGTGCCTGTATCATTTCCTACCACAAACTGAAAACAGGTTTCACCTGCTGATGTCATAAGACCTTGCCTTTCTCAAACTATACCAGGCCACACCCTAGAACTTGTCTCCAGGTTTCACACACAAAGAAACACACACATACAGAGACGGATGCACGCTAACATATTTGTGGAATAGCAATGTATTGTAGAGTGCGGGTTGATTATAATGCCAGGCAATGCTTTGATCCATGCTGTTTTCTCTACCACCCATAATTTCCTCTGTACACAGTTATTATGTACTTTTTTGTATTGTGTTTGCATTCTGTGTTCATTGCTCAGTTCTCCTGGGTGATCAACAACTCTGTAGCTATTTTCCTGTCACTGTAAAAAAAATTATTTCAGGGTTTTCTTTTGTCTTCCTAATACTTTTCTGAGACATGTGTTTGTGTTTGTGTGCGTGAGTAGCAGATTTTCTGTAAATGACAGCATGTGTGAGGGTGTTGAAGTCACAGCATTTTGACCCAGTTAGCATCACAAAGAAGGTGTTGGCACTTTTAATGGCGTGATGAAAGACAGGCTGTAGAAGAGGAATAGGGACCTGGATTTAGTCCTGAGATTATTAATAAAAGTTTGTTTGGCAGGTTGGGCTGTTGACCACATTTGGCTCCCAGTTCTCGACAAATGCAGGTTGCTTGCACAGCTCTTAGAGCTCCACGACAGAGCCACAAGACCAGATGGAGAAGCAGCAGTTGTCGTAAACAGTGGAGCTATTAAGAAGGAACAATCTGATGCTTGACTGCATGTGTTTATGTACAATGGAAACAAACTTCACGTCTGAAATCTGTAACTTTCCATTTGATCAAACAACAGTGAAGATGTCAGAACACCTAGTGCATTAGTGAAGTTGAAATGATGAAGTTAAACTGTACTGTCACTGTAATCTGAAAGGTGTGACCCGACAAACCTGATCAACATTTTTTAGGAACAAGCCAGCTGTCTAATGTTTGAATTTGTTGTTGAATTAAATGACAAGGGTATGGAGAAAGTCTGTTTGCTTTTTACTCATTATTCATTTTGATTGACGTTACAGTTTTTGCACTTAATGCCACAATATGTTTCTGGCAGAGTCTGATAAATCCATTTAATCTTGCCTGATACTGGTGTTAAAAAACAACCTAGAATAAGCTCAAAGTTGACACTGACCGATATTGTTTTATTAGGGAGGAACCGGTCTAAAAACCCCAGCATGGATGAGTATATTGGGCTATAAACAACTGTGGGTGTTTTGTAATTATTGTTCAGCTCGTCTGAAACAATTGCCAGTGTTAGTGAGTCAAATGTAAGCCCTGTAAAGCCACATAAATACTACAAGACATCACTTCATCTATCTGTGGACTGTATTTACAAATTGTATTTATTGTACAATTTGCATGTATTACAGCAACCACTGCTGATATATCAACCTGTGTGCCAAACTCTTCTGCAAGTGGACTGTGTTTGATGTCATTTGAATATGAGTTCTTAGAAATGTAGACACACAGACAGATCCCTAAATGTGTTTTCAGCCTTTTTGATTTGCAAAGAGGATCTGGAATGTGACATATGAACATGATCTTGTGTTTTTTCCATCTATGTGAAACACACACACACACACACACACCCACACACACACACACAACCTTCCCATTACATCGTTACACCTGCATACTGTTTCACACACTTTACAAGAGAGTCTTTTAAATTTGAGGAGCGAGTAGACAGTATGTGTGTGTGGTAGACATTGTGTGTAATATACAGCTGAGGTCCTGTGTGTTTGTGTGTGTGTGTGTGTGTGTGTGTGTGTGTGTGTGTGTGTGTGTGTGTGTGTCAATAGTGGTGTAGTGGGAAATACAAAGTGTATGTGAGAGAGAGGAAGAGGGCTGAGGGACTGGACAGAGGAGTTTCAGTCTCTCTCTGTATTCTTTTTCCCAGGTAGCCCTATGCTAGTGACTGGTTTATTTAGGCCTCCCATCACACTTGATTTGTCACAATACTAAAAAGTGTAAATATACATGACACATGCCTCGCTGTTACAATAATGTTATGTTATGTCATTCCCTTTTACATGTATGTGTGTTGTATATCTCACTATCATCTCTTCCAACTGAAATGTGTGCCACAGTTAAAGATAGATACAAAGTAAGAAAAATGACATATAACATTGTAAATCGTAACAAATCCATGTTACTTTCAAGCTCAACATTTAGTCAGTTGGCTTCGTATTTTTTACCAAAGCCACTATGATAACAATCATAATGTACTTGTTAAAATACCTAATGTATACCCTATATTTTCACCTTCATATATATTCCCAATATTCTTCACACTCACTATCACCACTAGTGTCCTCGATGGGATGAGGTCACAGTCAAGTCTGTCTTCTCACTGTAAATTCACCTGGCCGTTCACTTGTCATAAAATGAAAATGGTTGAGTCATTGTCATGGTTGATGCTAAATTATACTGTCCTATAATTATAAACTGACTAAGTAATTAATCCTTATTATATCTTGTTGGTAGCTCTTGGTTGAACTGTCACATGAATACAAATCCAGGTGGTCATTTATTTTCTTCAACAATAGATAAGAATTTTCTGAAACTTTAAAGATGTATCATAGATGAGTTTAAAACTAATCAACAGTACAGCCTAACAGAGTCTGAACGGTTAACTGGTGACAAAAAACAGCTAAATTAAGCTCAGTTGACACAATTTAGAGAAAAATAGTGGAATAAAATTACAAAATCTTTAACTTAGGGGCTCAAATGGACATAGATTTGAGCCCTCTGTGTCAGTTTTTGCATATTATTGCAGCTGTAGCCAAGACACATCTGCGATACTCCCCTCTTCCCTCATTCTGATCTTGCGCTCTTTCTGTGTGTGCGTTATTCCTGCGGTGCAGCCAGGAACATACTTTTCTTTTTAAAGAAACAGCCGGGGGTGTAACAGAGTGAGAGAGAACGCGTAGGGCAGAATACTTTCACGGTATAAAGAGAGAAAGGTAGGGCAGATACGAGTGAAAAAGGGTTAGAGACATAGGGGTGTTATCAGTTGATTCTAGCAAGACAGAGATAAGAGAAGATAGTGGCATAACATCAAAGAGGCAGACCATGTAATGACGTAGAAGCTGATGATCGTTAGACTGCAAATTTCTATACTACTAAAACAATGACAAAAAATCCTAAGGTCACATTGAAACATTTATATTCAAATCTAGCTTTGCTTAGATTGTGTAAGTAATATTAATGTCCTTCCTAGCAGTGTCCTTCATCATGTTTACGTGTGCTGCTGGGTAAAAAAAAAAAAACAATTCAGCTACACATTTAGCAGGCTCTACTGCAGTTTATTTCAGTGTTTCTTCTAGGCACATAAAGGAACATAACACCAGAAAAGGCCAACGTAATCACTATTTTTTTTTTTACCTTTTAAAATAGATTCAGGAAAGATTTATTTGTATGGTTTCCAAAAGATTTTATGAGAGTTTGAGTAAGCTAGTCTCTTGGACGTATAGAGAAGACTGGAAATTCTGGGGAAATCTTTATTCTAATTTTGTTTTGTCTTTTAGTATTCTAAAAGAAATGGACATCTGTCTCCATGTCTTCTGTTTAGTTTATCATTGAATATTACAAAAAATTTAAACACTTTAGTTAAGAAAAAATTAGTTCAGAATTGCTGTAGATGGTTTTCAATATGATTCAAAACCTTTGTGTGTTGATGCAATTCTTATTCAAGTTTATTTAATATATATTGAAGGCAGGCAAAATTATAAGTTGAAATATTGCATAAAACATAATAAACTCAGTGACAGCTATTTTGCAGCTATAAGCTGAGCAGAAGTCAGTTTAGAAATAGCCTTCCCACAGTGTGTGTATTAACAGATAAGCTACATTATACTGAAAGCTGTTTAAAAACATTTAGGAAATGCTTTTTTGTTTCCTTCTTCTCTCCACTGTTCTTTCTCACACACAGGCAATAACAAGCTTTATCACAAGGGGCTTCATTATGCTGACTATCAAATTTAAGCATTCATAAAGCAATTTCATACAAAGTTTCTAAAACTTAACAGGCCACTCTATAATATGACACTTATGACACTGTTGATGTATAATTTCAATTTTATTTGTGGTTTTTAGCAATGTTTTTTTTCACCTATTATCTAATTTAAGAGCAGCTTACAGACTTCAGGGGCAGTTTCGCCCTGAGCCCGAGCTCATTTCCTGGCAGTTGCTTCAGCCATCAGTTCAGAACATTTTGTTTCATTTTCCAACTGTGGCTTCCCGTCTATTCCTCCCCCCTCATTCTTCTGCCTCTCTTAAACCTGGCTCCATTTCCGTGTGAGAAGGAAGAGTTCTGGTACTTTGGAAAAGTGGGAAGGGAAATGGAAGGACGGCGGAAAAGACAAAAATGTTGAGAAATAGTTGAACTTCAGAGAATCTATTACGAGTCTCAGCGGGAGGTGCTGGAGAGCAAAAAATAAATAAAGGAAAGAAATGAAGCATAGAGAGTTAAAAAGTAAAAGAAAAGTTAGAACCAGCTGTGTCTAATCTAGTTTATTTTAACAACAGTGTTGCTCAATACTGAAGAGTTTGTGATAAGAGGGATGAAAGGTTGGGGTTTTGAAAACTCCCCCAGTAGACTGCAGATCAATGATTTCCTGTAACTAAGAGAACCTAAACTCTTTCCTGGCACAAAGCAGACACACACGGTTTACATCCACTATTCTCTTCTGTTTCTGGACTCAGAAACAGGGAATGTGATGGAGCAAGCAATTTTCCATTAAGTCGTAATCAATACTACTTCCTTGTACTTTTGGTCCTTGTAGCCCTTTATGAAGTCAGCATTGCTTACTCTGTTACAATGGCCTTAGAAAAAGTTGAATATATGACTTGTTATTAGACTGTAATACAAATTCTTGTTATTACACCCTATGTGATGCACCCATTGGGAACTCTCTGGGTATACTATGGAGAGAATTTTGTTTCTTTTTTAAACAGTCAAAAAAAGTGTTTGTTATGCACCTTAACTCAAGTCCTTTATGATAGATAACATTTCTTAATAGCACTGGGGCTACAAGTATGAATAGGTCATTGATATTTTTATATATAGAGATAGATTTATATAGTTAGATATAGATAAATTGTGTTGTGATCGTGCAGAGCAAAGCAGCTCTCGAATTCCATTGGACCAGACGACATCATAAATATGGATGAAGTACCTTCGACGTTTGACCTGCCTCTCACTAGGACTGGTGAAACTAAGAAAGGTGAATCGACCATCACACTGAAAACAACTGGACATGAGAGAATGCATTTCACTTGTGTTCTGAGCTGCACAGCATCCGGACAAAAGCTTCCACCATTGGTGATTTTTAAGCGGATGACGATGCCAAAAGAAATCGTCCTGAAAGTCAACATGAAAGGTTGGATGATAGAAAGCCTAATGAAGGAATGGCTGACAGAGTGCTACGGCAAGCAACCGTGAGGATTTTTTCACAGAAAAAAAGCAATGCTCGTTTTGGACAGCATGAAGGCCCATATAACAGATTCTGTGAAAGCAGCCATCAAAAGGACAAACTCAATTCCAGCTGTTTCCTGGGGGCACAGCGATGTATTTGCAGCCACTTGACATCAGTGTGAATCATGCATTTAAAGTGACACTCCGAGTTGAGTTGAGTTGGGAGAAATCATTTACCAAAACTGGCCGCATGTGAAGAGCAAAATCTTTCTGTGTAACATCTTTCTGTGTAAATATCTCATGTTACAACGTGGACACCTGCGGCTTATAGACAAGTGTGGCCTATATATGTACAAAATGTTTTTTCTTTTTAAATTCAGAGGGTGTGGCTTATATTCAGATGTGCTCAATAGTCCGGAAATTACGGTAGTCTAGATGAGATGGGCCAGATGTTCCTGGGATCTTCACCACACTGTTAATAAACTACAATACTAAATACATCAACTGAGTCAGAGTTTAAATGTAAATATTTTACTAAAGAATCAACACCTACAGTGTACAGATCTTCACTATACCCTTCTTTAACTCCTCCTTCTGTGGGCCTTAAGGTATGGTACCACCTGATGACCTTGACGTGATTGACAGCTTTCCACATCTTGACACCATTGTTTTTTCTTTTTGTCAAAAAATTTGTATTGGATTAAAAATTGGATTAGTAAAACAATCGTGTCTTGTGCGAGGTAATTTCCACTTCTCAGGGGCGGGAAGTTCTTGGATCAATAAGCAATCGTGTCTACTGTCTGTTTTGTGTATTCAGTCATCATCCCATGCATTACTGTATGTTGTCTAGAATTGCCCTTGTTATTCTCGTTATTCTTATTTTGATCATAATATCTTGTGGCTTAGTACATATTGTTTGTGAGGATATATTATCCCTGACTTGACTCTCTATACATGAATGCTGATTCATCAGCAGTGATTCGACCACACAATGATTGTTCCCCACAAACAGACCATTAAAAACTGTTTTAATGTGCAGAAAGATGGACAGTTTCATCAAATGTGGAAATCGGATGACTGGAAAACATATGTTAAAGTAAACCCCAGACCTTATCCTAGGAACTGATTGTGTAGCACACCTTGTGTATAAGTGAGTCCTGATTGTCAGACACTTGACAGGAAAATTGTGACAATGTACTAAAAACAAACCCGATATAAGTTCGCCATTTATTTGTTCACCCTGTATGCCTTGTTTGTCGATGTGTCGTGTTTATCTGCAAAGATGGATTTGAGAAGATGACACTATACTATTTACAATACTCTAGATCGTTCCATTTTAGGCCAAGCCTTAATGATACAATTGTTGTGGCTTTTTTAAAACGTATACTACTCTTGTAAGAAAATATAGTTTTTAGCTCATTATCCAATATGCTATCTTGTGTTACACTTGTGCTTAGTAATAAATGCATACCGTTTACATTGGATTTTATTAAGTAAACAAAGGATTAATAAAAACTGAATAAATAAGCACTCTCATGTCTGAGTTTTCAGTAAAACCCCAGAGACTGCAAACAGAATGGCAAACATGACAAAAATCCAAGAGTCGGCACACAGAAGAACATCAAAACCAGAGCACACGAAACCAAAAACACAGGCATAGCAGCCACAGAAACAGAAACGCGTGTCACATCAGAACATGAAACGTAATGAACCGAGGACGAACAAAGGAGCACAACCAGTATAAATAGACAAAGGAAAATCAAGCAAACAAACAGGTGAGTGAAACCCAACAGGTGAGAGTAGTCACTCCGGAGGTGAAAACAGAACAAGATAGGAAAACAACGGGAACGCCGAGTGCAACAGATCCCAACCTTCAAAATTTAACAGGAAACGGATAATGTCCAAAACCTTGACAGTCTTTATAGGGAGCAAGTGAGAGTGTAGCGAACTGATCAGGCTGTTAGCTCCAACCTTATGTCTCCAAGGTCCAAACAAGTCACCAGTCAGATAAAGAATTCTATAACAGAATTAATTCCAAAGGGTTAGCCTCAAATTCACTAGTCAGATAAGCAATAAAGGGTCTGTTAGCGAGGACAACCAGAAGGACAATTTCACAGTAAGAATGATCAGAATGAGACAGATATGAAGTAATTACATCACAAGACATGTACAGAGGACATTTCCATCATAACCTTTAAACCAATCTTTGTGACATGCTAGCCTTGGCAGAACATAACGACAGGTTTAATTATTAATTATGGTTATAGTGGTTATTTTCTTAAAAAAGGTTGAAGCAAACAAAAGCGGTGTGGATTTCTCCCCAAACTGTAATTTCTTTAAAATTTCAATGATTCTAGCACTGATCCAGTTATGTGTGGAGGTAGATTCTTCATTTTGCCCACGCGTGTCGTTTGCTATCTTTAGTCATAGCAAGTAGTATGTTTTTCTGCTATTCAGGCTTTTTTTTTAATGTAATTCGCAAGTGTTGATGTACCCTCCAGCCAATGGTCTTGGCTTCAGGCTTTTTGTGCTTAGACAGGCGAGAAGGAGTGTGACACAACCTGTTACAGTTGCGGCAGACAGGATCCAATGGTTCATAGGTACAAGCCAGGATGTTGCAGACAGAGCAATGACAGCTGCATCATTGAGGGTTGCTATAGCCTTTATAGCAAAAATGACAAACGTATCGGGTCCCTAGAAAACCCTTTAGACTTTTTATAGTGTAGTAATGGTTTTGCGATAGAAAGGGGAATAGGTGTGTCATTAGTTTTGTTAAAGTCTGTCTCAAAATGAGAGGGCTTTTCTTCTGTTTAACCCCATGATTTTGCATTTTACAATCATTGCAAATTTGTTAACATTGGTAAAAGTAAGATGTCTGCTCATTTAATCTGGCAAAACTCTGTCTCATTGTGTGGCCTGTCTATATCAATGAGATAAGATGAGCTAAGCTGGTGATGAAACCGCTGGTTTTGCGTATTGTTTACATTGTACAAATGGAAAGCTTTCTTTAACTTTTAGCATTCATTCTATCAGCGTAATTCGGTACACTTTCGGGAGGAGGAAAATTCAACAACCGTTTTATTTCAAGATTGTTAAAGCAGACACACAATACCGTTCTGGACGTGTTTACCTGCTTATTGTCTTTCAATGCTGAGGAAGCGGAGGAGGGACATGTTCAGTTTCCTGTCCCCAATTCCCTCCATGTTGCTGAGAGGGATCCAGTTTAAATTGGTTTCATTTTGTTATGACAAAGGAGAAATAGTATCAGCATTAATTTAAATTGGCTTTGAGTGGGGGAGGGGGTTGATAATGCTCCAGTGGTACAGGAGGGTTGAGAACCATTTTCTGTGAGAGGGTAGGAGACGGGGTTCGAAGTGTTGGAGAGCATTTTCTATAGGGCAAAAATAGTTTAACGTTATGGTCTCAAATGACTTCTGAAAAAGGATCAGCGTCTATGAGCGTCATGCAACTACATGAAAGTAATATTATAGATGTGGGGTACCACCTTCAATTGATGGAAATTATTAATTTCTATCAATTGGAAATTATTAAAATAATCAATTATTATTATCAATACATTGAGTTCTCAGGTACACCATGAAACATTCACAGACAAAACTTGGTGATAGATTAAAACATTTATTTATAACTAAATGATTATTAACAGGTCAATAGAGTGAATATACGAGATATTGAGTTATGGTATCAGGTAAAATAAAAAACAAACAGAAAATTGTTTGGTTAGCATTTTCAGGAACTAATTATCTTTGGCGATAGTAATGTGATTTAGGTAGGAAACAAATGATCATTATCAATCTATTTTTCTGGGACCTAAATTTAACATTCAAAGCTCTATTCAACATCAACTCTATTACAGCAGCAGATTGGATTTTGCAGATTGGTTCCGATAAAGTCTTCTGGCTAAACTGTTGCTTTAGCTCTGGTTTCACTTCACGGCCTCCCAGTGAGGTGTCGCCCACTAGAACAAGGTGGTGGCAGACCTAGCTGGCTCAAACAGCGGTGTTCTCAAGTTTCGATGATTCTTGATCCGTAGACAGCAGCTGGAGTCAGATAGCGGCTCTGTGAAACTTAATTCTAAATCTGTCCAAAAAAAACCCAAAACGTTGTTGGCCAAATGACTTTACTTTCAGAATTATGAACAGCGAAACAACTGAGGTATAAGAAATAATCACACACCCCTCCCCCTAGCTGGTGTTTCAGGCAGTCTCTGATGAACAGGTAATCCTAGGAACTGGATATGGACCTGAGCACTAGAGAACAAGGTAAACCATAGGGATTAGCTGAATAAGCAAACAGAAGACTGAAACAGGCGAGTCTGCTACCAAGCAAACTGAAGCAATGATCTGGCACCAAGTGAATGAAAGGCCGGGGTAGAAATACTGCAGGCTTGATGAGAGGATGGCAGATAGGTGTGCTGATTGCAGAGCAGGACCAGGAGGTGATCTGGCAGCCTTGCCTTCCCTGTAGATAAAGAGACAGCACAACACACAGAAGGAAGGGGAAAACACTAGAAACACAAGGAAACCATAAAGTTGGGTGGTACCGTGACAGATACAACACAGACAAGCACAAGACACAGACTCTGGAAACTACAAAATAAAACAGGAAAGGGGGGTGACAGAACAAAACACACAAGTCCTTAACAGACCATGACAAAAGGGTTAGCTGAGGGTTTTATTTCATCATCAGATAAGGGCATGTGTAGGAGGCAGAGAAGCGTTTTTTGTACCAACTTGCTAGGAGTCTATTGATTATAGCCCTTTTTTTTGTTTTGAGGACAAATGTGGTTTCTACTTTATAAGATTCTATCATTTTACCATCACTAGAGTCACATTACTAGCGATTCTACCACATAGTTGTATGTAACCAGATTCACATCAACACATCTAATAAAGCATATGGTTAACACATAATTTGCGTTTCAAAATGTCAATCTTTTGTCAAAATGTCTATTTTTAAACAATAAATTTAATGATTTAATGCTCTTTTTGATTCTGCCATTGGCAGCGATGTACTTACTTATAGCACTTGTGATTCATCACCAACCCTTACAATTTGATGAGACATCTTGTTGTTTTCAATCATGGTTCTATGCACTTTATGTAAAGCTCTTATTTGGAAGTTGCTTTGGATAAAAGC
>JAVQJL010076709.1:0-11961 GCA_036024295.1 Nannoperca obscura
CCCCCCCCCCCCCCCCCCCCCCCCCCCCCCCCCCCCCCCCCCCCAAGAGGAAGAGAAATCCTTTCATGTCTCATCCCATTCGCTCACTTGGAGGTTTGACTTGAAAATACTGAACTAGGAAGCCTTAATGTATTATATCCTGACTATTACCCCGTCCTGCGAGTAACAAGCATCACCTTCAGGTATGAGCCGTAGTACTTGGTGACAAAGGGGCTGTCACACTGGCTCAGCACTGTGATCTCCTGCTGGATGTCTTCGATCTCGTCCTCCGCCTCCTCCAGGTCTATGATCTTGATGGCCACTACTTTCTGGGTGCGATTGTCGATGCCTTTGAACACCTCGCCAAACGAGCCCTTGCCAATTCGCTCCAGCTTGGTGAACAGCTCCTCCGGGTCGGCCTTGGCATTCTTGGCGGCGATTGGGAGGCGGGAGGGACAAAGCAGGTGGGTGGGGGTGGGTGGGGGAGGAAAGGGAAGGCGGGTTTAAAGAAAAAAAAAAAATCCAATAAAAAAGAAAGAAAGAAAAAGGAACGTTTGAAAAGAACTGAATGTTGGGGAGTCGATAGGAAACACCAGCAGGGTGCCATTCTTACAGGATGCATTAATTCATTCATCGCAACACCTTGTGTTTGTGTACACAGAAAGAAAGACACGGGAGAATGAAAGAAAAGGGGGGTCACAGGTTTAAAAGAATTTTAAAGAAACACAAAGTATGCTCCTAAAATAACATTTGAGTCCTTTCAATACCCTGCTGCACATTAGGGGTTTGTTGTCTGCTGATTATTGTCTCAGTCTATGAAATGTCAGACCTAAAGAACCTAAAAAACCTAAAGATATTCTATCTGCAGCAACATAAACAGATAAAAGCAGCAAAGATCAATCGATTATCAAAATAGTTCCCCATTCTTTCTTCAGTGGATCGACTGATCACTGCAGCTCCACTCTGGACTCTGTGAACCCGAGCCGGTTTGTGCAGAGATGCGAGCGTGAAAAAAACTCTTGCGTCACGTTACCGGGACCGCTGGCGTTCTGAGACACAATTATAACTCCTCTGGAGGCCACGAGGACGGGGTGAGAGGAGCCGAGCGCCGCGTGATTTCAAACCGCGTTGGTCAGACAGAAAGCAAAGCTTGGGTGGAACTCTGAAGTGCTGAGGAGTGAGGGAAAAAAAGCTGAAAATGTGTTCGAGAATCCAAAGACCTGTCTGGGGGAGCATCTGAGAGTTGAATAAAAAAAGAAAAAGAAAAAAAAGAAACTTGAACACGGCAGGAAATGAACTAAAGTGACTTAACTCTCCAGGGGCTGTTATGTGGGAAACAAAAGAGCAGGCACCGACAAAAACAACTTGCTTTCATGACCTGTTTGGAGCAGAGAAAGGGTCAACGCGCGAAGGCATCCTTATGTCACCAACCGAAACCTTTTTTTTTGTTGGTGCCATGAAAGAGATTTATTCAAGGAACTAAAACAGTGATTCCACTAATGGGAAGTGCGGTGCAGAGCGGATGAAGAAGCGATAAAGCGATGAGTCATATTTGATTAAAAACAGTACGATATTTTGTTCGGGGGAACAAGGGCTCACACTGGAACAGCCTCAAGTCAAATTGCTGGAAAATACAGACTTTTGCAGCAGATTTACAACATCCACCGGCCCCGTCTCAGATCAGTCTTTAAAATTGTGGCTAGAAAATTCAACAAAGCCTTTCATTTAAGAACAATCTTCACCTGACTGGCAGCAAAAAAACTAACTTATTTACAACTTACAGTTATGTACAAATTACAAGACATATTATGAGGACTTTATTAGTGCCAAAGTCCCAGCTGTTTGTCTGCCTCTGGTGCATCCTCCTGCAGATTCTGAATCAGCGTCTATTTACCTCCAAAAACAAGCCTGCACAGGCCACGGAATCTGGTGCATGAGGCAGTTTACATTAGAAACGCTTATCTCCTCTAGTTATCTACCCAACACAATTATCCCCTATAGGCAAAATCCTAAAGATAGCAGCAGAGGCAAGAACAAGGCTCATGTGTGCATAATAGTCTCTTTGTACAGCTCTACTGCTTTCAAGTCATGGCTGAAATATCGGAATTTTGAGTTCAGTGCGTTGCTTTCTGTTGCATTCAGGGTTCCGGCCAGCTGTCAACATGACAATAACGAACAATGACGACATGGCAGAGTTGGAAATTAACTTTCTGCTGTGTTGGTCTGGCGTCCCATACAAATGAGTGTTATGCTATGGATATATTTAGGTTGCTGCACATTTGGTGCCTGTGTGACATCGATTACGTGACCCGACATGCATTTCGTCCAGTTCATTGCAGCATTAATTAACTTCACGTTCTCCGTTTTTCCGACCACGCGAGAATGAGATTTTACGAGGTGTACTTGAATCCTAAAATGCCCCAAATTACGGAGTTCGTCAGGTGTGCAGTGCCGCGCACAAACCCACAGCAGGGAGCCAAAGAGTGTACATTTTGTTCTGGCAGTGACCTCAACTAACTTATTGCGGAACAAATTCAAAAGATATTTGTCTTACCTGCATCCCCGGTAGGTTACCCTGAACAGGAGAATGGGCCATTGTTATTCTGACTGGATTTGCGCCTCGTCCAACGACGCAGGGTAGCGATTTCCTCGTCTTGACTTATGTTTACAGTCCCGGCTGTAGCACCGTTAATGTTAGCAATCCTCCAGGACACCCGGTTACACGGGACTGCTGAGAACAGACTCAGCTACTCTTACGTAGATATAAAGATATCCTTCCACACGCTGGCGTACCTCTCCTGTGTCGGAACGACCCCCAAGTCGCCCAAAACAGCTGAGCAAGCTAACAGACGTTTGCTAATGCTAAGTCTGAAGCTGCCAACAAGAAATCCGCAATGTTAGTTTGCTAACCAGCTGGCTAAGCGTTAATGAGTGTGTTAAATCCCACTCGGGGACGTTACGCTGCTGCAACACATTTTAATTACCAGAAACGAAGCAGTAGCAACAACAATTTATTTAAAAACTACCTATGTGTCACTTTCTGAAAGCGTATTCTCGCTAACCGTGTTGTCAGCTAGCTAACATGGTTAGCTCGCTAGCTAGCTAGCCAACGCAGACAACCTGCCAAACGGTCTGTCAGCGAGCTGGCTGGGAGCATAATTCGACTGCATACCGCAGACGTCACCCGCAGAACGGAGTCTTGAATAAACCGATTAGCCCGCTTTTATCTGTCCCTCTCAGCAGAGCTACAGGTCTGGCATCTGCGGCAAGGATAGCTCGCCAGTGTTTTTGTTTCCTCCCTCACTTTCGTCCCGTACTCTCGGCCATCTTGTCGGTGCTGTGACGCCTGGCTGGGCGGATCCGGATCCGGATCAACAACAACATCCTGACTCCTCTCTCTCCCAGGTGTTGATGGCAGGTGGATGGACCGACGTGCCCCCCAAAGTTTTTCAGTCAGTGATGCTTAAAGAGATCCATATCAAACCGCGTCGTTAGGGCTGTGTGCCACAGAATCCCAACTGAAAACATTGAAATAGGTTATTGTGATCTGGTGATTTGGTCCATAGCATGAGAAAGTGCTATTAAGCCAATTAATAAGCCCGGTTATAGAAAGCTATACGCTTAATAAAATGAGATATTGAATAAATCAGTTTTCTATGGGACCCTGTGAAAGCCTGTCAGGGAATCTGGATCTTGGGCCACCGCTGCCCTGGACTTGGTTCCACATAGTCTACTAAAATCCACGTTTTGTTATCAAGCTACAATAACACACTTACATCTGTATTACTGGTGTCCACGTAACATCACGATATTGTATACCACCGAACTGAAACGGTTGTATTTTGAGTAAATGTAATTCTAATGTCTCTCCCCACCACTGCTGTTTGCAGTGCAGCACTTCTAATTGCGCTCAGTCTTAATTGACGCTTCGTGCGCTTCGCCAGAGGAGGGCGCCAGAGTATAAACCTCACTTGCGGGAGCCTCCTTGTGTAATCGGGACGCCGGGTGCACCATCGCGTGCCGCAGCTCGAAATAATACCGGGATGCCCCGCACATCACTGCCGCCGGTGTTTGCGTCGTGCGGGACGGTCGCCCATAACGTCTGATACAATATCGTACAATATAAAAGCAAATCGAAGCTAAATCCAGTACAGATTGTGCTCATAACGACGGCTGCTGCGGCTGGTTGCTTTCCAACAGGGCCTGCATGGCGCAGGCCGGTGGATGAGAACATCCACATGGGTAACTCAAACATTAACACACCTACAGTAAGAATCGCGGCATGATTGTATGGCTGCCGTTTAAGATCCTATAGAATTACTGTTTAAATTGAGTGTTATATGGAGATACGCTATGAATGAAACGCCAGGTCCCTTTAAATTCACAACGGAGTGATACACATGGCCCTGTATTAAATTAGCCCATTAGGCTACAAAGATGTTCCATTTGAGAGGCTACCCTCATTTACACTCACGTGTGTGTCTGTGTGTGGCTGTGAATACATATGTGGAGGATTCTTCCTCACAAATGAATTCCTGGATAAAAGTCTCCGCGTCTCACTTGTGCGCCTCACCGTCGCGCGTGCAAATGCGAAGCGCTTGCCACCTCCCCCCCCCCCCCCTTCATGCGTAAATTATATGTAGGGCAGGACGGGAATGCTGTGCCACCTCCATTTGAGAAAACCCGGCCGGTGAACGTCAGGAGGGCAACAAAAGGAATTCACCCACACACACAAAAAAAGGGAAAGGAAAGGAAAAGAAAGCCAGTCTCGTCTTCAGAAGCGGAGCGGCGCGTCACGACTTTCCTATTGTGAAGCCACGGAGAAGAGAAGATGGACATCACGGACCAAGGAGCTCAAATGGAGCCGCTCTTACCAACGGTGAGACTCAATACACTATGTTAATGTTCAATTTCTTGTACTGTTGCATTGTATCTTAGATCAGGCTGAATGGACTGTTTGTTCATCAGTTAATGGGATTTCTCTCTAAAATAAAGCAGGCACAGTTGGGATGAAACGTCCCATCAGCGCATGATTCATATTCAATACCTCTGTGTTTCCAAAATGACCCATATTTTGCCTTCCTGGCTGTGTGACGCCTGGATGTCACGGCAAAGATGGGCTGTTGCGCACCATAAATTGACCAAATTGAAAATGTCACCGTGTGCACGATTCATATTTGAGCAAAAGGTGACACCTCGCTCACTACAAACGCCCACGCCTTCACACAGCAGCCCCGAACAGGTTGATTCAGTGTTACACAGCAGCCACAGTAATTCATGTGTACCTTGCTGCAGCCTGCATGGAAGGGATCCTTAATATGTTGCCTAACGTTCAGCCCAAAATAATGGGGTTTACCAATCGACCCAGTTTTGATACTCTTTATAAAACCTGCTGTCAAGTTGTTTCTTTACAGTGCTAAGATGTTACACTGAGATGAGAGCATTAAGTGTTTGATCCTCACAGCCAGGAGGTATGCGCCTCATCAGTTGCATTGGGCTCACTGTCTTTCCATCCAGCTCCACTGGATTATTCCGATTTATTCATAAACCATTTGGCCTATTTGTCAGCGTTTTGAGAGCATAACACAGAAATTCATGAAAAAGAACACGATGGTCCTTGTATTCTCGGCTCCCCTTCTCTTGAAATCACCAGCCATCAACCCCAGAGATAGAGATGCTACCCAAGCGTGCCAAAGTCTTTTATTTTAATTTATTCCACTTAGACATATTCTCTCCAGTGTGGGCTCAGGTTGCATCAGGTGTTGGTTGCATCCTGTCAAGTCGGAGCCCAATGAACCCACTGGCAGAATATCATGTCTCAAACATAAGACGTTGAAGGCAGAGCCTACGTCTGCGGTCAGCCTGTCCTCATTAGCATTCAGGTGAGACTGTGCCGAGAAGGAGGGGAAAGAACTGATGCCGGAGGAGAGAGATGAAATATAATGCTTTGTGCTCACCATGTTTAAAAGCAGCAACTGCTCTGGAGGCAAATCAATAGTCCCTTTTGTTTTGCTCTATTTGGGGATGTATTACATGAGGACCTGTTTTCCAGAGCTCGCAGCGTACAGTGAAGCCTGACAGGGCTGATGTAGTGTGGGATGGCTGTTCTGTTTCCCCTGCAGTATCAATGCAGTGTGGTCGCTTTCCTGTTATTGTAACTCGTCGCTGCCTCCCCTGTCCCTCCACCTACATGGCAGGCGCATGCGTTGTCATGGTTTCACCAGGATGCGTATGGGTATGTGAGGTGTTACAATGAAAGGGATTCCTCAGTATGTGACACATACACACAACATGGCTAGAAAAAAAAACTCCTGTTGTACCCCATTCTACCAGGTTCCCAAGGTCAACCATGAGAGTATGTTTAATTTACAGCAGGAAGGACTGTATCTGAATGCATCATTACTTGTGCCATATATCTCAGTTGTTGCGCTGAGACACTTGAGTTTACTACATGTTTTCTCAACAGAGCATCTGCCATCACAGTAATGTGTCCACATGCCTTGCCTTTGTCCCGCTGACTGATTTCTTCATGTTCTTTGACTTGCAGGAACAAAGTTCCCAAGAAAATAAAGATGTGGTGAGTGCATTTCTCATTGATTCCATCAACGCTGCAAAATGTCATATTGATTCACCGTGTAATAACAATGATAACTCAGTTTAATTCACTTGTTAAAACACAAGGATACAATCAGAAAATCAATAGTGAAAGCAGTAAAATAAGAAATATAAAGGGCAAGGCAAGAATAATAAAAGGGAGGTCACAAGAAATGGACTGTCACATTAAAGCAAGTCTGTTCAGAGTTTTAAGAAGTGCAGTGGAGGAAAGTAAACACTTACTAAGTGCTGTACCTAAGTAACATTTTAAGATACCAAAATGACAATTTTCTCCAACTTTACACTTCTGTCTTAACATTTATAAAATGACTATAATATGCTTTTACTCCACTACATTTATTTCACAGCATATTAGTTATTCTCAGTCAGTAGTTACTTTGCAGAATTGCAGAAGATTTTAAACTGAAAACATGATAACATTTTTTAAAATACAATCTATTGTTAAAGCGGCTATATTTTTATAATAACAATGACTCACATGACTGCAGTTCCCCTCAGTTTTAGTGTCTTTCAGCACATTGTTTTGGTTCACATTAATGCTGCCCTCAGGCAGCTGCAGCGAAAATGCTATAAAAACCCACTGTACACTACCAGCCCAACACTAAACAGCAGCTGGTGAACACAGTGGAGCTAAAAGGCGAGTGAATATTAGACTTAAATTCATCGGGTGGACATAAACATGACTCTTTATGAGGTTAGAATATGGCAATGTTGTCCCAAATGTAAAGTTTACAGTATTTCACAAAAAATGAACAATTAGAGAAAAGGCAGAGAAAAGGCCCAAATCTGAATACTTCTTCCGTAACTGAAGAAGTTAAAAAGTTAAAAGATTATTTAGGTTTCAGGCAGGCTGTTCTGTTTTCCTGATGGCTAAAAGCTGATCACATTTTGTATTTAATCCATGTTTTCTATAATCTATAATCTACAGTAGCGTTGCACAGCTGTATTTGGTTTATATCTTTTATTAGCCAGCTTGTTTAGCAGATGTTGCGTATTTTTAGATCACAATTGTCACACATGTCACTATGCATCACGGAGGTCACGCGAGGCTGAGCACGCGCTGGGTAAACAAACAAGGACAGGTAATGAATGAGGTGAAATGGCTTTGAAGAGCTCACAAGATACGAGTGTAAGCAGGCGACTGAGCCAGCCGCAGAGATGAGTTCTGATGAATGCATGTCATCTGTTCTGACAGAATATTGCTTATGCAACTGTGGGCTGTGAGCCAGACTGAGGACAAGGCTCAGCACAAAGTGTCTGCCAGTGGCCACACTATGAATCTTCCATTTACTAGAACGTCTACGTTCCGAAATACAGCAAGGACGCAGGGATATATGTCACCTCTTCAGTGTTAACTCTTGAACTTAATAGTCAAGGTTGCTTGTTAGATCATTGGAGTTTAAGAAAATTTGCTAAAGCTAATGTTATCATGATGCTCCGCAGTGTCGTAGGCAGATTATCTGAGAATTTAGCGTTTGAATACATCTGACCACAAACGCAGTGCCAATCTTTTAAACCAAATCTTTAAGATATTGAAAACAACCACATTTTCGGGGATATAAAGCCGCTTATTGACAAGTCCAGAATTATGTTTACTTGTTCTGTGTTAGAATATTTCATGTAACCTTTAGCAATTTCATAATGAAACAAGTTTTGAAACTCAATTAAATAACTTCTTTTTTAAAGCTCTCTATCCAATCTAGAGAACATCTCTTGGACTTGTTCTCTGTGAATTGTTACTTTTATTTTCACTTACCTTTTGTACCTGGTTTGATTGTGTGTGGGATTTTATAGGTGTTTTGTTAAAGTTTGCACCAGTATGAAAAGTGTAGGCGACTGACCCGTAGGAACTTGCGTATAGAATACTGTAGTCCTCTATGCACTGCTCTATTGATTAGTCAATGTAATAACACACGTGATTTTTGGCATGCTTCAGCCATTGCCACTCACCAAGGGCAAGAAGTGGGAGGTTGTATTTAAATAGTTTGTTTTGGTTGATGTGTACTAGTCCGTTTAAACATGGCATTGTGCTGCCAGTGAGTTCGCTGGTAAAGCAGTAAGCATCATTAACAGGCGGTTGAAATTGTCCCTGTACATGATTAGAATGAGCACCTGACTGTGGTTTCTGTGGCTATGGTATAATTGGTTGCAGAGATAGATATATTTGCTGGTCTTGAACCCTTGTTAACCAGTTCTTGACTTGAACTCAGGTGGACATGGTCCTGGATTTTAACTTGGACTTTACTGGTGTGGTCCTAATTACAACCCTGACATAACCATAGGCTGTCTGCCAGGCTTGTCCAGTTAGGGCCTGTCAATTGGCCGGGTTGGAGAAGATCAGTGAGAACAGATGGAGGAAGTCTGCTGGAGTTGCCCAGGCTTGTTCTTTTGAGCGTGGTGTTCTTGGATCAGTGTGAAAAAAATTGATTTGGTGATCCAACTGTGCAAAACTGGCAGGCAGGCGGGCAGGCAGAAAGGCAGGAAGCCTCCCCACCGCAGCTAGGAGCCTACACCGGCTGTGCTCCGTTCCGTGGTTAATTATAGCAATGTCAGTGGAGAGGAGCGCGAAGAGGGCATGGAGGTAGGTAGAGGGAGAGAGACAGATGGTGAGATGAGGAGAGAGAGGCATATAGGAAATTAGATTGTGTAGTGTTAAGTGTGATTTGGCTGTCAAAGTGTGATTTGGCTGTGAATATTTCAAGTGTCATCTTGGCTATTGAACACTTTGCGAAAGATCAGATGTCATGAACCACAAAGACAGCAGTATTGTGTCTATTGTGTGATATTGTCATCTCAGGCAGTGCAGCAGAAACCGTTGCTTCCACGTCGTGCCTCGATCACAGTTTCGCTGACAAACATACCGAGAGCAGCTTCTTCGCCTCAGGTAGGTTGTGCCAACACACACACACACACACACACACACACACACACACACTTAAAGATGCACATACTGAATACAGTAAGACTGCAACACCATCCCTGCACACTGCTTCTTCCACTCGAGGTGTGCAGTGATTGTGGCACATGTAGCAGCGAGGTGTGTGAAGCTCCTTGTGCAGGATGCTGTTGTTTGACTCCCTGCGACCTCAGGCTTCTCTTAGGTAACAGAGCTACAGAGCTCGGAGGCTCAGTAGCGCAGAACTGTGCACAGCACAGCATCGGTGATGTCAGAGCGCTAATCTCTCAGGGGGGATTGGCGGATGGACGCTTGTCAGAAACATTTGATGCTACCCTGGATGAAAGCCGTTGGAGGCAGAGGCAAAGACGGAGGCAGAGTGGGAGCTGTGCTGAGCTGGGCTGGGTTGTGTTCGTGGGGCTTTTCGGAGCGAGGTTGCTGCCATATTTCAGCATGGGAAGAGCGGCTGAGGAGAGCAGCTGAGGAGAGGAGAGGGTTTGACTAATAGCCCAACAGAGAAGCCGACTCTTATCTTTGTCTGCTGTTCTCTCGGACTCTCATACACGATCACAGACACGCACTCTGAGTCCAGAGTGGGGCTCAGGCCCTGAGCCTTAGCCTCTCGTCTTACCACTGCCGCAAGCACAAGGGGAGTTAGCGGGCATCCTGCCCCAACCTTACAGGAGGCACACCATGCTCTCAGTGGACCACAACACAGGATTTATTTATCAGGTAGGTTACTCTGATCTTGCACTCAGAAGTATTCAAGCTGTAAGAGGGCGAGCATTTATTTGACTTTGCTGAGCCACCAGTGAGTCTCAACTGCATGATGTTAATGCATGTATAGTTAATAGGCTGCGGGGGGGGCTTGCCTCCTGGGCTGCAGAGAGGGCCAGTTGTACTGATGTGCATGCAAAAGGTCCCGGGGAGGCAGATGGGAATGTTGTGCTGGGGCTTATACCCGCGGCACTGACCCTGGTGATCTCTGAGGGAGAAACAGGCTAAAGCAAGGAACAGTGGATTTGTTTGTGTTTGAGCACTTTGTCATGTATGTAGATTGTTTCTGGTCTTTTCTGGGGTGTTTTTCTTTTTTTCTTTTAGGACATGCAGAAAGTCCTGCTGGTTCAAACTCAAGCGGCTTTTCAAAATCTCAACCTCCCTTAGTGGTTTTGGAGGGCAGTGTTCAGACAAGGTTAGAGGGGCGTGATGATGCACAGGTGTTCCCAGTGCACTTAGCATATTCTTCCCTGTGATGCTGGCGATGCTGATCCTGCTGCCATTGCCACAGTGACCATGGCCATCTGTAGGGATGAAAACCATGACAACAGAAGCTGTGAGCCAATCACAGGGCTTGTAAAGCTTCTGGTAATCCATGTCCCCTCTTAGCTAGCTACAAGCTATAGAATCACTCTGGCTTTTAACACATGTAAAAAGTCCACTAAAGACCCATTCTTACTGATTTTGCATGAAAGCCACCAGCGTGGCAATTTTCTGAGCTCAGTGTGGGAAATGTATGCAACTTACTACATCTAATACGATTTTTGAGTACACCTCCTGGCCTAGATATCAAGGTATATTAATCTAAACATTCATCATCCCTGCTGTTGTGAAAGCCTCAGGAGAGATCCCTGAAGAACATAGAAAGAGGTCACATATCTGCTTCCCTAAGAGCGATGTGATGATGTGCACAAATTCCTGGAAAGGAGCCTGTTGGAATCAATAGGTCTGTGATATTTACTGGCCAAGAAAATGGAATTTAAGCTCTCCGACAAATCTTTTGTTGACATCCTCTCTGTTGTTTTATGACTAGTTACGTATGAACGATAACATCGCTGGATAGCTGATATGCCCAGATAGTGTTGCATTTACTGACATTATTTTTTTCCCATCACGTCTTGTGTTTTCATTCCCATGCGCTGGTAGAAAATAAAAAAAAAGTACTTTCACTTTTGTTTTGCGGACTAATCCTCGTTCCAAATGCAATGACTACTGTGTCTCTAACACTCAAAGCCAAAGGATTTGTTTGAAAGCATCCTTACCTCAATTATGCTTAAATTAACTAAAATACTTAAATGAATGCGTGGTATCTGAGAGCTGAATGTGAAGCAGTCGTATTTCTTTTTGTCTTTGTAGAACATGGAGTTCGCATGCATCCATAATCGGAATAACCTACTTAAATTCACTTGAATCATGTTTTTGTTGGTGAAATGAAATGAAATATCAATCCAGAGCATTTGTTCAGGCTCATGCCACAGGGAAGACGCAAGTTCCAGCAATTCAGTAGTATTGTTATACTGTACTACTGTATGTTCACCTTCCTCCTGCTCTCTCTCCTGCCCCCACCCTTTTTTTCAACCCACACGGTCGAGGCAGATGACCGCCCACCTAGAGCCTGGTTCTGCTCGAGGTTTCTACCTGTTAAAAGGGAGTTTTTCCTTGCCATTGTCGCCTAGTGCTTACTCATGGTGGGA
>JAVQJL010076719.1:0-26664 GCA_036024295.1 Nannoperca obscura
GCTCGTTTGTTCACATGCTTTCTGATATAGGCAGACCACAAAAATATGACTGGTTGGTCTTATTTCACAGTTTGTGGGTAGGTATGGACTGCAGATACCCAAATATAAGTGCCAAAAGAGTTTTTCACGTTATGTCCCCTTTAAGGAACTAAGTCACTAAAGCCAGTTATGCCGTGACTAGTGACTGCAGTGCTTGGACACTGTCTTCCCGTCTTATATTCCCCTCCCTCTCCTTCTACTCACACAGTCATGTACAGGCATACTGATAATGCACTTAACTTTGCAGTGTATGACCTCCCCCCCAAGGAGTGCTGATCACAGGGGTCATTTTCCATGCCCTAATATTTCCTGGAAAGTCCTAGTTCTTGCTGGCATTGCATTAGCCCCAGGACCACAGGAATGTGAAGGGAATTATGGCAATAGAGGACAGAGAGCCATACTCAGAGGATGTAACTTACACTGGAGGAAAAAGACAAGTGAGGGAGAGAAGTATCGAGTACCTTTAATACGACATGTTACATAATACTCAACTTATTACGAGCCTGATAAAAATAGAGCATCAAAATAATGTATACCAGCTAAGAAAAAAACGATACTGTTTAACAGACATGGGCTTTCACATAGTATAATTCATGTTTTTGGTGATCCCTGAGCTTCAGTCTAGCACTATTAGGTCAAAATGTGTCTGCATTTTCATGGTCCCCAGTGGATGACGGTTTCTATTTGTGAAACTCCTGAGTTCAACTTGTCTACTTTGTATGGATACAGCATAGTAAATGCCACTTTTGAGAAATACACTTTTCTTATGCGTTAGAGGAAATCAATACCACTCGCTAGCCTGGCTCTGTCACAGGATAATGAAATTCACAAGCTGACCAGTGAATGTCAAGGGGTTATGTGCCATATATGTAATATGTAATGTGATTATAACAGGAGATGTTTAAAGGTGTTAAATATGTGCTTATTTTGCGTGTGTGTGCTCCCCC
Organism: Nannoperca obscura; assembly: GCA_036024295.1. Taxonomy (NCBI): domain Eukaryota; kingdom Metazoa; phylum Chordata; class Actinopteri; order Centrarchiformes; family Percichthyidae; genus Nannoperca; species Nannoperca obscura. The sequence goes on from JAVQJL010076719.1 coordinate 987, forward strand.
AGTGGACTCTAGAGGAACATTTTGTACTTAAAAGAGCTTAGAGTTAGCAAGAACACTTATCTCTGTACGATAATAAATTAGTCTAAAATCATCTCATCAGGCATCTCTGAAAGTTCACAATGTTAACTGTAAGCACTTAAACCACAGGTGCTCTCAATATTCAGTTTTATTCATTCAGAGTAGCCTACACTTTTTGACACACCTGTCTGCAGTGAAATATTAAAATCAAATAATTCGTATTTCATGAGCATTCTCATTTTATACATATTTTCCTTTATTTTTAAAACACATTTTGTATTTGGTATCTTTGGAATCTTTCTAAAAATTTAAATAAAGTTCTGGTGGTTGAGCAACAAGTCTGTGGGGTTAAAGAGATGTTGATACCCCTCACTGTTCTATTGTTCTTCATCTAGCATGTATCATTCATGAGCATCCTTTACTCATGATATGTGTGCTGACTTCATAACACTTAATGTCTCATGCCTCATTGTATTGCACAGTTCATTTAAACAGGTGGCTCAAATTCAACATCAGCAACAGAGGAGCAACATCAAAGACTTCAGGTTCAACTAGTTCTTTAGATTTACAAGATAAGAGAACAAAATTGTTGTTTGACCTAACTTGCAGTTCATAATAGCCTTTTTTCTGGATTGTTAAAGGAGCAGTGCACTGCTTTTACATGTCAAAAAGAATTCCCTAAATATGGTGAATACAACTCAACATGTGAAAACTCCTGAATAACTGCTTCAAGGGGTCTGGGCGAGGTTTGTCAAGTCACAGAAAATAACCCCTGATGATGTCATAGTGATGTCATCAGGGTTATCTCAGAATTGGTGATTGCAAATGTTTAACAGAAAGACTTCGTTACCAGCTGGGGGCGTGGCGTTTAAAAGACTTGGCATTTACAAGGAGGGTCTAACAAAAGAAGCAACTGCATTACAGGACATGTAGGATCCATGTTTCAGCCTCTGCTGTTCTTATTTTTAATGCCACACACAACTCTTTAAACTTTATTGAAGTACAAATTGTCCCTTATAATAAATACATAATTCTGCATAATGGATCATCTTGTGATGCTGTTTTATCTGTCCTGTTTTAATATGTATATTTAAAGGTTCAAACATGTAAATCAAACATAACAGATAAAACAGAGTCAAATATAAAACAGGAAATTATACTTAGCAGGACAAATAAGAGTACTGTAATAGGTTAAACTATGCTGTTTAATATTAGCTTGATCATTAAACAACACAATGTTTGAGTTGCTCAAAGAATCATCTTCACCATAATGTCCACATGGGTTATAGGAGTTTCCATTCTTCTATCTCCATCTAGTGGAGAGACATTGTAACATTACCAGGCCTGAAGAAGCCATTAGTGTCACGGCTGATTCAAGCAGGGTAACTAGGAACATGGGGAATAGAACCCAGTCGCAGATGCCTGTGGCAGAGCTAGTGCAGTTCAGTGATTTATTCAAACAAAAGCTTATGGGATGGTGTGGCAGGCAAAGGTATGATCCAGATCGCAGTCCAACACAAGCAAACACATCCAGTAAGGAGCAGCCCAATAACAGGTAAAAGGTCAAAACACAAAGGCAGAAACTGTGAACCAAGACAGTAGGCACACAGGAGCAACATAACAACCATGTGGCAGGAAACAAGGGCGGTGAACTTGTATATGTAGAGAAGGATGAGTAGGAAATGAGGTGCAGGTGGGGAAGCTCAGGTGACTACAGGGCTGATGAGAAATGGGAACAGTTGAGCTGGGGAATGAGGAACTCTGGTGGGAGTCTGAGGGCATCTGGTGGACAGCTCAAGGATGGCAGGTTTGGGGAGGACGATATATCAATCAGAATCAGAATCAGAATACTTTATTAATCCCAGAAGGGAAATTGCTTTTTGATACGAACCTGGCATGGGAGAAGTGAGGAGGGGCTGGAGAGAGCCTACACCCTAAACCCCCAACACCCTCTCCCTACCCACTTCCACTCTGTTTGAAATATAGCTCAAATATACCTTTCTCGATCCAGAAAAGCATTAGATGTGTTAATTTGATTGTAAAGTGAAGTATATTTACAGGAACTACAAAAACCAAGCAGCTTATAAACATCAGAGTGAATAAATAGATCATGGCAACAGTTGCCGCTTTCAAAAGATGCTGGTATGAAACCATGGTTACGAAATCTTACGACAGTTCCTGATTCCACCAGAGAGAGGGAAGTTCGTCCTAAAGCTGGCCACTATGTATTTATATACTACACCTTAATGGAGGTGCTTCATTGTGCTGTGAGTGTACCACAGAGTCATACTCCATGACTGTGGGGAGTGGGAGTGGGGAAGGTCTGGTTTGAGAAAGGCCCAGGGACTGATAGATGGTGTGGCTGCAGGAAGGAACTGGGAAGCAAACTGTGACAGTTAGGGTTTCAGACTCAAATGGCCATGCAATCAATAACCAAATCAATCAAATAAATGCCACTGGGCAGTTGTCGATTATCTGATGTAAATCCTTTTAGCTGTCTTAGATTCATGATCACTTAAACCTTGTTTTGTAGACATTGACTTCCTCATTTTTTGCTGTCTCACAGACCCCAATGCTACAAGTGGAACAATGATAATAACTGCAAAATCAACAAATGTTATTCTTTTCTTTTCTTCTAACCTTATGTCCCCTTTGTTGTATTCCAAACAAAAAATACTTCCAGATACAGACTTCTGTGTCTGCGTCTTCTGAAAAGTCATTGGTTCAAATTCATATGCATAAGTGATTCTCCTAAAAAGGTTGTGTAGTCTGATGGTGATTAAACAATATTAAAGTTCCCCTCCACTCAAAATGTTTGTTTTCTTCTCCTCCAGTTGAATGTTTGAGCTTCGCTGTACAGAATGATGTGCAGAGTTTGACACTAGAAGGATGTTTTCACGTTCATCTGCTCAAAGTAGAAATCTGATTTTAAGGGGCGGGCCTATGAGTATGCTATGTGACAGAAGCCAATCCTGGTCTAGTATTCAACTTGCAAAAGCGTGATGTGGAAACTTGAAGCCTCCAGGGTGCACACACTGAGAATGGACCTACAGTAAAGTAGGAGACATATTGTGTCCAGCAGGAAACGTTTAGAAATGAACAACGTTTGCATATTCATAGATTCTGGAATTTGAGCTAGAAGGTGTAGATGCCTGTTTGAGGATTTGAATGTGGAAATTGTACTTTTTTGTGGAACACACATCAAACACACATTATTGTTGCAAGTAGACTATTTTTGTATATGTGTTTCAATACATATCTTGTGGGGACCTTCAAGTATGTGCTAACCCAAACAGGGTGGAAAAAAAGTCCAATGCACGTCATGATTTTCACATTTACATTTTTATTGTAAAGGTGGTTTCTTAGAAAACAGTCACGTGATACAGAGGCAAAGAAATAAAAGAAAGATGCCTGAAAAAATAATATAGTAAAGGCAAGAAAGTCAAGAAAACATCTACAGAAGATAAAACTTTGGTGGTGACATTCTTATTCAAACAGAAAACTGCAACATAATTTGGAATAAGTAAGTAATAATAAAAAAAAAGATTTTACAGATCACTCTAGTCATGGCAACACTATGAAAAGCGCAATAAAAACAATACATAAAAATGAAGTGTGTTGTAAACAAAGCCCCAGTAACAGTCTATTGTATGATGACCGTACTACAGTTTTTAATATTGTAGAAACCTCTGTAATGTTTTCCATACAACCTCTTTTGTAACCAACACAAGTGTAAGATGTGACACTTCAACTACAACTCCATCTGTTTGTGTTTTCGAGAACCAACAAAGGCAGATACATCATTTAGCTATCTGTTTCAAGACAACATCTACGCCAGGGAAAGCTTAATGTCCAACCAAAAACAATAATCTTTGCACATGCTAAAATGAGATCTTCTGACAGAGTGAGAGCTATCGCAGGTATAATGCTACATCAGCTGAAACGACAGATAAACAGCAGTACAGTATATAAAGACTAAATTTAACAGTATAAAACATCTCCATTTAAATGTATCTGTTTATTAGGGTAAGTGTTTTTTAATACTTACATAGTCATTTATAAGGTTTGGTTAGATAGTAGAGATACAGTATGTCCACAAGTCTTTACAGACTTCCTGTTTGAGCATCTATGTCTTACAAAAAAATCTTCAGTTTAAGCTGTTCTTGCTTTTTCTCAATTATGTGAGAGCCAACTTAATAAATTTCATACTTGGGTTCACAACTTGTCAATGATTTTAACATACTTGGGAATATGTTATTAGTTTCCAGGGTTTTTCATTCAAATCTTCTGATGTTATACTTTAGCATCACAGCATCATATGATCCTTTGTTTTTCAGTAAACCTCAAGGGAAACTCCAGTATTTTTAAACCTGGGCCCTATTAATTATAATTATTATAATTCTTTTTTTTAACATATTTTGGGGTCTAAATGACTCAAACTTAGCAAAAGTTTTGGAATTGGTCCAGTAGATCACCTCCACAAGCATCGGTGAACGAGCTGCAACATAATCCTTGTGAGCAATTGCTCCCGTGAAAAGTCCGTCCACTAAAAGTGCTTGTTTTTGCTGCTGACAGGCTCAGATTGTAACTTAAAGTGTCTGACAACATTATGGAAAGGATCCCTACAAAGACAAACTGTTTGGTAAAGAGTGAGATCCTTTTGTCTTCCTACAACCTCTTGTGAGATTTCAGAGTGAGACTTTCTGTTTCTGGTTAAACAAAAAGTACTCTTTGTTGTCAAACACTTTGAATAATAGTCTGAGCCTGTCAGTGGCAAAAACAAGCACTTTAAGTGGACTTACTTTTCTTATAATTCTTGAAAAACTGATTTTTTTTTGCAGGACACAGACATTACTGTCTAATACTTCCACTGTGGTCTAATGTAAAAGTCAGCCCTGTTAACTAAATGCCTACAATGGCTTCACTAAACAGCACATTATCAACTTTCTCCTCCTCTGTCTCAGTCTACTTACCTAAACTCATCTCACCCTCACCTGCCTGTACACAAAAAGTTCATCCCCATTATCATCTTTATCAAATACACCCATGTTTTTACAACTCATGTATCTAACCAGCTGTTCCCCTCCTCTGTAGCTCAGTAGTGCCCCCTAGCAGGGATGAACGTTACAGGCACGGATCTCCTTCCGGTCCTTACACCTCATCAGAGTGACTTTAGATCTTTTCTTCACCATTGAGGAATGTTCCTGCACCCCCCCATTGCATGGTTTGGTACAGTCCGACCAGCTGGTCCATGGGTGCATCCTGCAACCTGTTGAAACAAACAATAAACAGTAGCATGTCAACTCTGGTCTCCTGTAGCAGCTTTAATAATAGAGACAATATAACAGATTATTTCCATCAACCTGGCTGGTCCATGAGTGCGCCATCTCTTCCCTGTTTACCCCGCCTCTTTCTATTTCCACCTCCTCCTCCACCTCCACCTCCTCCTCCCTTTGTTTTTGTCCGGCACTTCCTGATCTTGCATTTCTTTCTCTGGATGGTCTCGGGACAAGGGCTGCCACCGAACTGCGGCTCCAGTTTAACCATACGGGTCCGAATGGTGTGCCCTTTACCGCAGGACTTGTTGCACTCGGACCACTCGGACCACTCAGATGTCATACAGTCGACGGCTGGAAGGAGAGCAAGGAGGAGAAATGTCAGAGAAAGAACCTGTAAATGGGAGGCACACAATTAAATGTCAGATGGATAGACGGAGAAGCACGGGAAAACATTTTGTAGCATATTTGTTCTACTGATTCATAAACTAAAGATCTTGTTTAGCTAATCTCTGTAAACAGATATCTGCATATAAATGCAGACAAGGCAAGGGACAAGATTGGCTATCGTCTTATGAAGATTTAGAAAGTATCTTTTTATTATTTTTATTTTATATATCAGCATTCAAATTGTCGTCAGACTTGTACAATGTGTTGACTCCTGTTACCTGTTTAATTGACTGGCAACCTGCAATTCCAATAAAGTTTATTCATACAAGACGTACGCATCCTCAACAATGTTTCCAAAAACAGTGAGAGGCAGCATGACTTTGTGCAATGATAGTGCTATGAATGGGAAGTAAAGAGAAAATGAAAGTCAAATACATATAATAATATATAATATAATAATAATATAAATACGCTGGCAGATGCAGATAAAATGCTCTGTTTGTTCTGCAAGTTCAGCTTTATATCAACCCACTTTCAGTCAAAACAAGCTCACAACACTTTTTACTGGACCATTGAGAGCAGCCATGTTGAAAATCTGCCCGTTTAACTGAACAAACTGAAAGACAGCTGACCAAAATGTCTGACCCTTCTGACAGCCAGATCGTTGATCATACAGGTCATTAATCAGGCCTTATAGTCCTCCTCAAACTGCACGGCAAACAATAACTGAATCTGGCTGAAATTGGGCCCAACCACGACAGGGGTGATGAATGCAAGGCCGAAACCCGAACCGCAACCAACTTTACTGGGTGGCATTGCGTTGGCCAATCAAATGGTGGATTATTTGGTAACATGAATGGAGTGTTTTGGCTGTTTACCTTGCGATGGTTTGCGAAAGATAAAAAGGTTGTCACAGTGCTAACTTTCCAGAGAAAATCCTGTCTCAGAGTATCATAAACCATTGTGCAGAGTTTGGGCATCTGAGGAACCTTCAAATGAATAGTACAATCAACAACACACAACACAACACACACCACAACACACTCCCGCCATCGCAGCCCCCTGCGCTGCCTTACTGCCCACTAATACATTATTCTCAATTCTCAGGCCTTCTTCAATAGACATCTCTGCTCCCCCTCACTATACAAGTTGCCACTTCCATGACATATAGCTCTACAAATGACCAAAGTCTGGGAGAAAGTGAAGGGGGCATACTAAATAATTACTGAAATGCAGCATAGATAAGGTGTATAAATCTTGGTCCAGCTAGACACGCAGATTAACAGTGATGCTTTCTGTAGGTATGTGTTTCCACATTTTGTGATTTTGGCACATACACCAAGAGTACATAGTATATATGTATGTTTATTTAATTCTTTTTTCTATATTGTTTTCCTTATAGTTTCTTTATATAGTGTTATGGGCTCGTTGTTGAAATAACATAAGTAACCAATTCATAAAGAAAAGGCTAACTCTAAGTAATGCACCTGAAAATGGGACCAATGGCACAGACAATGGATATGAAATAAGACCTTCAAATGAACACTGTTTAATTAAGGAATTATAAAAAGTGTCTGCACATACTTATTGAAACTGTCAGAAAAGCAGCAGCTCTGTACTTCGGTTACTTACAGCACTCGGGCAGCATGCACTTCTCTGTCTGCTCCAGCTCCTCGGGGCACTCTGCAGGATCGGACTTTAGCATCCTCTGACGTGTTCGTATGCCCCGCCCACACGACACACTACACTCAGACCAGTCAGACCAGGGTGACAGCATGCAAGGGATGGTATCTGCAAACCCACACATTGCTAATTATCACGTTCAACTCGCTAGTAGTATAGTAGTAGCTAGTATAACATCTCTCATCAGTTTGCTTATTCATTACAGTGAACTGAAGTGAACTCAAGTATAAATTTACAAACAAATTCCTGTAAAATAAACTCCTGATATGAATGTTTTATACTACCATCAAAATGAAAAGATCACTTACGGCACTCTGGCATCATGCATTTCTCCACTTCGGCCACTTCTGTCTTACATATCGATCCGTCTATGGGAGGCATCTTCACCATGCGCTCACGTCTTCTCATGCCCAACCCACAGGTGACGCTGCAGGGGTCCCACTCACCCCACTCAGTCACCACACAGCTGCTTGGTGCTGTGGGAAGGACCAAATACACAAAACACAATATAAACATTAGCATAAAGGGAAACACTGTGTTTGATCTCTAGTCATTAGAAAATATTAATTTCATAAATGTATAGTCAATATTAGCATGCCGAGCGCACCATAAGCACACATGAACATGTTTAATGATAATAAAACTGTATAGTTTATATATAGTACAGATGGATGCTGTTCCAAAACCTGCTGTGCATTATTTAAGCATTCTTCTAAAATTCTCCAGATAAAGTGAAGCTCTTATAATGTAGTTTAGAAGATAAAATAAAATAACTCTCCGTATGGAAGTACTAAGGCACTGTTGTATGGCAGCATATCGCTGCCAAAAAGCGCGTGTGCAAATTAGATGCTCGCGCGCGTAATTTAAACAGCCGCGCGCGTATAATATTTCTGCGAGCGCTTAAACAGCACCTGCTTAAATAGCGACCTGCAATATTGCTCGCGCGAGCAGTAATATTCTGCTCGCGAGTGCTGTTTAAGCGTTTGCAAAAATAATATACGCCCGCGGCTGTTTAAATTACGCGTGCGAGCATCTAATTTGCGCACGCGCTTTTTGGCAGCGATATTCAATTCAATTCAATTTTATTTATATAGCGCCATATCATAACAAAGTTATCTCTTTGCGCGATATGACGTCATACTGTTGTTTAGAAATTGAAAATGAAAGAAATGACTGGTTGAACACGTTCATTTTAAATTTGTAACAAACACATGCACAAAGTCGCGCTCGTACACAGTTAGACATAAAAGAAGACTCACAGCATTCATCGTTAATGACACACTTTTCTTTCTCCTCAGTGTGGAGCTGGCAGAGTGAGCCGTCCTCAGGATACTGTTTGACGTATCGCTCTCTGGACCTCATCCCCATCCCACAGGAAACACTGCAGGCCGACCAGCTGATCCACTCGGACATCATACACGTTGATGGCTCTGTCCACCAGGAAAAGAAAAAACAAGAACAAGGTCTACTTCGTGACAGATACTCTTAAAAGAGCATCTTGACATTTTATATAGTTAGGTTATTAGTAGGGAAAGTCATTTGTGCATTTGTACTTGAGCTTACTACTTGATTTTAAAAATGGCTTGTTTGCAGGTGCAGTTGCCAGGTTGCCATTCCTCATTGCAACCAGTACATACGTAAGTAGGTCCACTGCTGGAGTTGACCATTTATTTCACTGAGTAATATAAACAAGATAGTTTTGGTCAAATCATTTTGTCTGCCACTGCAGAAACTTCTGTGTCAGGTGCACTGTTAAATAAAACAACACACCAGCAGCTATACGTAAGCTCGTCTTAAGTTAGGGTTTTCAAAGTCCATGATTCTTTGAAACTTGTTCGTTTGACACTAAATATGTGGTGATGTTTGTTTGCACCACGGAAATGTAAGGTTCATCTTAGCTACTCTGGTGTAAAGTCCACAATAACCAAAATTACATCCTCACTTCCATTACTGTGTTGTCTTTGGTGCCCAGTTGTCTTTGAACACTTTGCAACGCAATAGCAAAGGGACAAATGGCTAAAACTAGCTAACGTCACCAAATAACAACCAACAGGTATGTAAACTAGGACCAAACATTATGATATGAGTATAAATCAATGTCCAAACAGTGTAATCTATCACTTTGTGCCTTTTGTCCTTTTTCCCCGTTGCATCAAGAAAAACTGGTGAGTCACATTTAGCAGCTGCTTGCTTTATTTTAAAGATTGTTTTATTCTTTCTAAATGTTTAAAGCTGCATTTTTAAACACTCTTTCAGCCTGCTGGCCATGACAATGTTTTACTGATATTTCTATAGTAAAAATGTTTAAGCAGTTGCTGGTGTTTTAGTGCTCAGACTGCGGTGTGTTTTATCAGTCTTTGATGTTTACTGAACTCTTGTCCCCAGTAATAGCAGTAGTACACAGTCACAATTGTTTCTCAAATCCAGCTTACATTTACAATAGAAGAAGCCACCAACCCAAACATTAATGGCCAGTCTGTGCCACCACCTGAACTACAGCCTACCACAGAGAGTACAAAGGTGCAGTGGTATGGAGGTAAAAAAGGACTAATTCATCAATGAATTAACAAATAGTACTTTTTTTTATTTGTACATACAATAATTAAAAAAACTTCATTTATTCATGTCTGTATTTCTATGTCTATTTCTGGCTACTTCCATACTAATATGTTTCATTGTACAATGTACACACAAGCTTTGATTGCAGACTACATATGAAGAACAGCAATGAAGAAAAGTAAGAGCAGAGATTTGCTTGGACCGACGAGGTGGAACTGTTACTGAAAGGGTTGTAATTTGTTATCCATGTTGATAGTCAATGCTGATTTTGTTTGCTGTCGGAAAAAAAGAGTCATGCGATAGGGGCTTGAAGAATCAGGGAAGGACACGTCGTGGCTGTTAAGACCCAATGAGGAAGCAAACATGGGTGTCTGCGTCATTGTCTGCATTTCTACCCGTCCGCACTGAAACGCAATCCTGGAGTTTTCCAATAGAAAAGAGTCAGCAGCAAGATCTCCGTTTTAGGGTTAGAAAACAATGGAGTAGTGTGGACACTAGGTGTAAACGTAGCAAAAGTTTGAAAGCAAAAACGTAGCAGCGTGTATGTAGCCCAGTCTGTATGCGGTGGTGGTTCTAGCCTCACTCTAAAGTAAAGATTGGTTACAGGAGTGCCATTTTGAAAAAAACTCTTCCTCAGAAACTGCTTTACTCTCTTTTAATAAGGCATGTTGCCTGAGGGACAGTCCTATTCACAGCATGGACCTGAGGGAGTGAAAGTCAATATGTATGACTCCGGTTTGTATCAGCTGAAAAGTGGACTGCAGCTACTCAGGCTTAACAAGGCTCCACTCTGGTGTATTTTATCACTATTAGCCAGCATGGCGCTTCAAGATCTCCCTATTCTTCACTTACAGAGAGTCACTGTATGAGCCTAACTGCCCTTTACTGCCGTCTCCTTCAAACACCTCTTCTGAGAGTGCAGTCCTGGTGCAGACAGTATATTAAAAGTGAGAAAAGGGGAGTTTGTCAAAGAAGCGATTATACCTGAACAGACCTGCAAGATTCTATTTAGAAATGATAGATGAACTATGAGCAACTTGGCATGGATTTCTCTGACTCACAACACTTGACTCTCTCACACTCTTCCAACAAACTGAGAACAGCATTGCTTACCGGCTGTGGCCTAATAAAGCGGAACTAAGTGAATCATTAATAAAAGATACAGGTATCTCCAGCTCGGCCTCCAGAGAGCCAAAGTGTTTCCCAGGAATATTAATCATCCTGGGCGTCAGGACGCTGTCCTGCCCCACCATGAACCTTGCAATTATCAATCTCCCACCCCGTGCAAACGGAGCGCTAAATGAAAACAAAGGAGAGGTGCTGAGGAACAAAAAGCTATCCGTGTTTCTGTCTGATAGTCGATAAGAGGAGCAGCGATGGGTGAGTGTTTGTGTGAGGAGCTTCACTCGTCTGATGACTGGAAGACATCCTGGGAGCGAGGGAAGAAGAGCGAGGAGGGAGTAGACAGATGCTGACTGTGCTGCCTCTCAGCATTTGTTGCAAACTGACAACTTCACTGGAAATTGGACAAAAGCAAACTCCTGGGGCTTTGTACTCATGTGTTTTTGGGAAGCAAAAGAGCATCAAACTGACAACTTTGACGGAATTCAGAAGGAAAAGTCTCTCCTTTGACAGCAACAGAGAGAAATTGAGAAGAGGAGTGATGCTAATTTGCTTAAAACACATTTGTCGTCAGCTTTGATACCTGGACCGTGAACAGTGGATCTCTGCTGTGTTAAATATGTTTGTGTCTTTGCATCTTCACTTCGGTTCTGCATCTTAATGAGGTTCCTGAACATACACAATGCTCCTGTTGTTCCTATTAACTTTAACATGACAATGAAACATGGTGTGTTGATTGCTTTTAGCCAAAGACAAACATGATGAAATCCTGGTTTAAGCATCCTGAATGCAGTAGGATGCTCAGCGTTAGCAGCTAATCCACATAATCTGGTACGTTTCAGTGAAGTAATTGGGGTATCCAATCACCAGTGTTGACGTTGCGTGATTAGGGATTTACTCTATTTTGTGACAGATCCTCTTTATGTAACCATATCAACTTAAGATATGTGTGGGCTTCATGGTCTTTTACAGCCAGCGTCTGCTTTCACAGTCTCCAGATTTTCTTTCTAATTTCTTTTGCCAGTTTTGTTTACACACACACACACACACACACACACACACACACACACACACACTTATTATTTTGAGGGTTCACTGACCGCCCCTCTTATTGATAGGAAATGAACGCCCCCAACTCTGAAAGGATTACAGCAGAAGAATGCAATCTTTTTTATGCTTATTTGGGTAATGAAGTGCTGCAGAAACAAGGATATCAGTGTGTTCATATCAATTACATTACATAGTTTTACTTTTGGAAGTCAAAGAGAATATCTTTTAAAGAGTTAAAACAAGGTGCGAGTGAGTGTTCGTGTGTAGTACGTCCTTATACTGCAGAAAGACACTGAGGGATATTTGGTAATTACAATCAGGGGTGCAACAATTTACCTCACCACAATGTTTCAAATTAGAGGCACATTTAATAAGATTTTAGATGTAAATGAGCCCCGCCACTGTTAATCTGATTTGCATAAAGTGCTGCTAAATGTTATTGCCATTTTTGTCTGGAAAGTAATTGTAAGTAAAAGAAAGTGTTTTTTTTTTTCTGAATGTTGAAAAGAAGACACTTTTTGAACTAAAGGCATATAAACAGCATTTAAAAAAATTGTTTTATTACTTATATTTTATTTTATTTGTTTATTTCCAAACAATTTTCTTATTCTTTTACAGCTTTTTTTTTTTTAATGACACACCTATGACCCCATACAGTTTAGTGTGATATGATTAAAGCAGCCGGTGCTTTATTAAGTTAGTCTGTTGTACTAGTTTTGATTTGTTTACAGAAATAAAATACTTAAATGAGTTTTATAAATTGTACCAAAAATGTCAGATCTTTTTGTTAAGCTGACAACAATGGCACTCCTATGACTCCATACACTTGGACCTGCTGTGAGCTATAACAAGTGAGGAAAAATACCTATGAATGCTGCTGAAAGAAACAGAAAGGTAAAATCACTTGAACAAATAAAAGTCCCCTTGCTAAACGCGAATGCTGAGCTACCGCTGTCCCTGAAGCTCTTTCATTGTCTGAACACTGTTTTGCTCTCTCCCTCTCTGTGTCTGTCTCTCTCAATCCCTGTTTATCGACCAGGCTTTAGTCTCTCACACTTGCAAAGACATTTCTTCTGCTGCAGTCATCTTTATGTTTCCACCATGTTTTGCAGTATTTTCAATTAAGTATTTCTGTTATCGTATATATATGTTATGTAAATCTAAATGAGTCTGGTCCCCAACTCTCCAACCTAACTTCTCATACTGTACTATATATCGGTGTCCTTGTCTCTGTGTTTTTACCCTCCATACTGCATCCCGGTCCCATGCAGGGTTGGAAATCTTGAGTGTGGGGACACGGCACACTGAGATCCAGCTGAGCCTTCAGCATCCTCTGTCTCATCCTCCGGCCTTTCTCACACGTAGCGCTGCTACACGCCGACCAGGGAGACCAGCCTGAGTAGATGCACGTCTCCGGTGTGTCATCTAAGACAGAAAAACACAGGAAAGTTTAGTGAATGGAGAAGGTAAAAAAGGGAATTTTAATATCTTTGTTAAAAACTTTCATTCAGTGATGGGATCACATGGTCATCGTTTAATTTGCTGTTACAAAGCTACCTTTTCAGTTTCATTTCACTAAAGCAGCTGAACTGATTTGCCACAGTAAAGAGGAGGGGTGATGGATGGGGGACTGGGCTGACATTGATTATTTAACATAGTATCCAAAGGTGATTACCGCAGGTACTGGACCACAAGAGGCCACAGGGTGACATCTGAGGGGGAGAGGACAGAGTGGAGGAATGGAGTTGGAGAGAAAGAGGATAGTGTGATTTGTGAATGTCTTGTCCAATTATCAGTTGTAGCAGACCTGCAAGAAGTAGCAGGGGTACTGGCTTCAATTAATAATGCTCTCTCAGGGGTTCAGAGAGGCAGAGAATATGAGAGGAGAGGCGAGAGAGAATATACTGTCAGGCCTCAGGGACAAACCTGAGTGGGTCCAATTTTCTGGGATAACGTGTAATGACAGAGGAGAATGAGGGAAGAAAGGAGCAGCAGACGCAGAGAGGAAGGTACGAGGAGAGTTGGGCTGATGTGTAAGTGAAAGCAAGTTAAGCTCCGGGCGGACCTAGGGGACCAGGCTGAATGGATACTCTTCTCTTTGGTGTCATCTCACAGAGAAGAGGGGAAACAAGGGAGAAAGAGAGGACAGGCAGAGTAGGAGAGGAGGAAAAGAAGCAAATGGTCTATGACTGACTGAGGAGGACATTTATTATGCAGCAGGAGATTCTTATTAAGAATTCTGCTGCATGGGCAAAATCTTGCACCCTAACCAAGGAGTACAAACAGGAACAAATCACCCACAACACAAACACCGCCATGCACCGGCCGGTCCTGTTAAGCCCGTCTAAAGTTAACATGCCGGTCAAGGACAGCTCATCTCATAACTAAAAGGTCACAGCGCTGACTCCTGTAAGGGCCGGATTATGCTAGAAAAGAATGTCTGGAATTAAAAGTGTTAACAAACGTTGCGCTTTAAAGCTGGGTGTAGAAACTTCTTGGACCTAACTGTGATGACAAGACTCCAAGAAGTCACTGCCCTCAGCCAAGAAATAATCGGTGCCTCAATTCAGATGCTGCATCCTTTCAAGGCTGAATGTGTCACAGCGGCGCAACAAGGCAGTATTAAGGCTCTTAATGCGGCCGTCTTTTCACAAATTCACAGTTGTGTCTTTAGCAGCCAAACCTATATCAAGATGCATTGCGCGTAAGAGAATATGGCGTCCACAGTGTCCGAGCAGGATTACACTTTGAAATGTAAGCATTGAGTTGCAACTCACTCGAATAGTTAACGATACTAAACAAGGGGCCCTAAAAATCTTAAAGCTCAATTGCAGCTGTCAAGGTTGCTAGGCTACAGGAGCTGTGCTATGTGATGCTAAGAGGAAACCCTTCGTAGACCAGACTGTCTCATTTAACAATGCTCTTTACGGCCTACAAAGGACACTCCTTTGTAGAGAGCGTCCTTAGAAGTTTTAGAAGACAGGATTGCAAAAACCGTATGTTTTTGTTGTTCAATTTACCCCCCCAACCAACACACAAATTATAGCAAAACATGATGGGGAGAAAGTGAGGGGGGAAAGCTAGACAGGAAAAGAAACTTTATTTGTGGTTATTCAAGGATAAACCCCTCAGAAACACTCAGGTAGGGGCTACACACAGATTTCATGTGCAGTACAGCCGAAACGTCATTGTGACAGGATCTGTGATGCATCACAGAATTTAAAGTATGTTTGATAAGGACAGGACTTGCTCAAGACGCAGTTGTGATGCTCTGCAGCAGTGGGGTGCCCACCGTCTCACAGCAAGGTGAAGACAAAGCCCTGCCAGATGTGTGTTCTGACTATCTGACCTGAGCCCATCTGAGCCTCTACTTAAACCAGTTGTGTCTGGAATGAGCTGTGTGTGTCCTTGAGCATCATAAGACACTGAATCCCCACAGTATCTGCTCAGTCTGTAAGTAGATAATTAAAGTAAATGTTTTTTAAACACAGAATTAATTGAGGAAGTTCAAAGAACATAAAGGAATGCAATATCATGTGATGACAGGGTCTGAATAATTAGTTAAGAACTCCATCAAGCCCTTTAAATTGATCAATTTGATCTTGTTTAGGATCTTTCCCTCAGTGTGTGTGTGTGTGTGTGTGTGAGTGAGTGCATTTACTGTACCCTCATCCTTCTCCTCTTGTCCAATATCAGCTACAATGTCATCTATGGTGTCTGGCACCACGTTACACTGCTCTCCCTGCACACACAAGGAAAACGGGGGTCACACACAAAAAAAATTAACTAAAGCTTCTTACAAGATGAAACAATCTTTGAGCATGAAACTTATTTTTTTGCCTTAAAAATAAATAAAGTTGGCTGTTGAAACTATGATTGCAATGCTATTTTATAGCATATATAGTTTTTTTGACCAACATTACCATTGTAATTGAATTACCAAATACTTCTTGGTCTAAATATTTAACGAAGTTATCTTCTTTCAACATGAAAACAATTTCTTGTTGTTAAAGTCCTGCATGGGTTCTTTTGTTTTAGATTTTTATAGAAAAATATGTTTAGTTAGTTGTTTAGTTTTTTTGTGAGATATTGTTTTCTACAGTACATTTGAAATGACTCACATATAATCATGACTTGACAACATGAATTTCATGTAGTTTCACATGTAGTCAACATTAAATATTTTAATTACAATAATTACATCTGAGTAAATGGGCTGCTGACAATTATGTTGTGTTGTACACAACATTAGTTGTCAATTAATGTATTAATTGTTGTACAGTTAATACATTAATTCAGAATTAATTCAAACTGCAGCACTTCATTGGAACACTGCACTCTTTGAAATTGTGATTTCAATATAAAAAAATTTAAATAAAGATTAATTGTTTATTCCACGTAAAAAAAAAAGAAGCAATTTGCTGTCTTTTCTTTTCACTGTCATCATCATAATGGTTTTGTCTAGAGAGTCTCCCTGTGGTAACACGTGAGTTTTTGTCAAGAAACATTCCATATACATGCGTACCTCTTCTAACTGACTGTCAGATCATTTCCGATCGTCTCTCTCTTAAATACTACATTATACCTTTCTAGCAATGCGTTCCACCACCACCTTGGCTACGGGGGTGATTGCCCCTCCCTCTGGGTCATAGAAGGGGCTCTGTGGGTGGTCCAAACTGGTCAAGGGCCGAATCTTCTCTTGAGGAATAGTGGGCTTGTTTGGCGACTGAAAGAAGCAGAAATAAAAGGATAAGTAAGCAAATTAGACATAAAGTACAGTATACAAAGGTTTAATATTTTTATATTAGCAATGGATGGAATGACTATGTGCCATGGGAAAGGTGTTGCTCGTAGTGACGATAATACCAAAAATGATTTTCACCCGGCTCTGCACCTCCACTCTTCGGAGCGTTTTAGTGTCTTTAAGCTGCTGTTTTCTTGCAACAGCAAACAAGCTTTATGAACCTGCCCAGCACTAGACGGCAGTTAAATGATGTTATCAACTAGCTGGTGAATGTAGTGGAACATTTAGCTAAAGTGATATTTCCCACTGGGGTTGTTTTTTAGCTTTGTTGGAGACCAAAACAAAGCAAAAAAAACGAATGTCCAGTGGACACAAACACGACTCTAAATGAATGCTAATGTATCAATTAATGCAGCTTTAAGTATGTTATATTTCAAACAGTTGATGTCTCTGGAACACTTTGAGCCCACAGTGACCCTTTCTGAGGAAAATAAGACACCAGCTGGACATGAATTTAACACCTAACAGAAGCCACATCTGCTGTACTGAATAGCATGTCAGGAAAGTTTTAGCACTACAAGGGCCTTTCAGTTTTCTCTGTCATCTCTCTAGGTTGATGTGTTTGAGTTTGCAATGTGAATCTAAAGGTGAATTGGCACTGAGGGCAGGGGAAAGTGGATGTACGCAAATAAGATACAACGGGTGAAGATCAGGTCTTTATTTCAAAGGTAAGTATTCCCACCCTGCCACATTAGCATTGTGCAAATCATGCATGTGGTGTTAAAATGGTTGGTGTCCTTGAAGAAAACATCTGCTCTTGTATACTGGGTATCAAATACGCCTGAGGGAAGAGAGTCTTCCACTGAGGAATGGTTAGAGTAATCAAATTTAAACTGCCAAAATTTAGGGCATGGGAATTATTTGTGGAACAAGAATACTAATCCAATTGCAGCATATAGTGTACGCACGTCTGTGAAACAGGCTTTTAAAAAGAGAACAACGTGATTTCTCTAGAGGGAAGGAACAGCAGAACAGCAGTAATGTATGCATCCAACCTAGAATTAATAAAAGGTAATGACAATACAATAGCTGAATTGATTGTGTACTCTATTCTGACCAAAAAGGGTAAGGTAGGTAGGTGTCAACGGTGTCTCCAATACGCCATCTGGTTCCGGGGCCTCTTTGCTGTTTGATCTCACTTTGCATCATTTATATCCATTTAAACACCTCTTTAATAAGAGATTCATAGCGTTGTACCCAGGTGTGTGTGTGGTACCACGTGGGTCCATGTATTGTCAAAAACTTTTTTTTTTTAAACTCTACAGAGAGAAAAGACAAAAACACATGACAAACATGAACCATTCCCTTTGTTCTTACAGGTTAACTCAACGTTGCTATTTCAAGTTTCAAACCAACTTTCAGTTTAATGTATGCAGGAGCACTGAATAAGATAAGGGGAAGACGTCTACAAAGGAAGGATTAGAGGAGACATGAAGTTACATCCTCATCCACAGCGCTGAAGCAAAAATGTTCATGATTCTTTTTGTAGTTACAAGCTCACTAAAAGTTTCTTCTATTACTTTTTTGGTTAAAAGATTTAGTGTGGAATGAGACCAAACAGAAGACTCCCATCATTTGTTGGCGACAATTAGACTACAAATTTACTTTATTGTCTGCCAACACAAAAGAAACTGAAGTCTTTGTTTTTCATACAGTGCAAAGATGAACAAGCAGAAGGTCTGGAAGATGTGTGCTTCCATGTCTCAGTCTGTAGGTGGCAGCCATTTAATGTGGCTGTACAGCCGGACGGATGCATTATCTGATGGTAAACTTTGTTTTCAGGAGAACACTTTCCAGAGTAAGAGGGGTGAAAGCAAACATTATCAGCTTGGAAACTATAGTTTAAAAGACCTTCAGGACCAAGGAAACCTATGTCTAAGCAGTACAGCGTTATACAATACACATTAAAAAACCAAAGAAGTGAAATAAATAGTGCTATCTAATCTATATTTACTTTCCAATATTCTCAGTACAGTGCTCACTACCTTAATTATTGTCCCTATGGTCATGACTTATATTATATTATAACTTCAAATACACAGTATGGACATAACAGTATGTGTCAGAGGGCTAAGGAGACCACATGAATGCACTGATAAACTGCTAAAAACAGGCTCAGAAAAAACAAGAATGCTTTAAGAAATACCAGAAGCAGAATTGAAAGAGGTCTGGTTTTCTGCTAGTGCACCTTTTGAAAGGTATTTACCCCCTCCACTCAGCAGAATAAGCCCCTTGCTTATTCATGAGGTTGTAAACTATAAATAAATTGCTGTAGTCTCCAAACAGTGGGTGAATATGGATGAGCACCTTTCATTTCAAGGATTTAGAAAGCTAAAGAAGAAGTCTGTAACAGTAACAGACAGGTGGGAGTCAAGTGTGCTGTGATGTGAAGGTTTGAAATAAATGCCGCTTGGTGCCAACCGCTAGTGAGCAATAAACCTTATATGCAATGTATGTGCATACTGTGTCTAATACACAGTATGGTGCTGCATTTATGGCCATTTTGGAGGTCTTTAACCTTCACGGCAAAGTGTGGCCAACTCAACAGAACCAAATGCAGTTGGTAGCTTTGTAGCAAGTTCTAACATCTGGTCAGCTAAATAGCACATTTTATGTTCTAAAAACATCTGCCTCTGGGTGTCATTTGTTAGTGAACATTAGTTGACTGACAGTTGATACATTAGACACATTAATGAATTAATGAATCTAATATATCTTTATTTGTTTTTAGGAAACAACAAATGCTTTGGTTAGTTAGCTAGCTAATAAAGACGACTTACTATTTATGGAGGTTAACTAGGCTGACATTTTTCTGTTTAGAGTGTCAGAGCTGACTATATAGCTAAAATGTAACATCACGTGAACACTTTTTATCTCCTAACTTATTTTAACTTATTCTTTTTTTTATTTTTTATTTTTTTAAATCTTTTGGTCCATTGAGCCACATAGATTACCTCATACGTGACACCATTGTCAGTGCCTGCATCCCAGGGAATGAGGTCTGTCACCAGCCTTTGGACCCAGCCACAGTCCTTGGTGCAGAGGTCCTCTCCTGACAGCCCCACATTCCAGTCTGGGCTGGGCCCAAGCATGGTGAGGAAGGACATCAGGTGACGAGTCCGGTCCACAGAAAACTCTGCTGATGGAGCTGCTCGTCTGGCAATGTGGATGGGCAATGTCAAGAAAAAAAAGAAACAAAAGAAAGAACATATCCAGATAAATCAATTCCATTTTTTATTTTATTTTAATTAGAAAGTATGTTTAAAAACATATTCATCTCAGAAGAAACATGTTCCTGCATCTCAACACTCTGCTATTGTAATTTTTTGTTAATTATACTTTTTGTTAAATATACTATACTAAATATCCAGTTGCAGTGCCATGACCTCTGACCCAGGTCACATTCTGCTAATTGTTGTATAATTGAAGCTCTAAAATATCCAATTAGAGGCAGAAAATAGCTCATGATGACATATTCTCTCTGACTGTCCAAAACCTACTGAAAATAATAAACCATTCACAAGATAACAATGGTGTAATTTGAAGTTTCTTTACAAAAGCAGTCCTTGGTATCTTAATTATTGCGTCTTAAACAAGACATAAGTGCAAACACAGCTATTTTTTAACAACTTGACAACTTTGCATGCAAATTTAACAAAATGAGCCAACATTTCGTACTCAGTGAGTGTGTGACTGTGTAGGTGTGCATGCATGTGTGTGAATGTTCTCATTAGTAAAAATAATAGTGCCACAATATATCGCAAATGACAGACAACGCTACGAGGGGTAATTAAGCAGATGTTTGGTGAAAGATACAGTACATTAGTGTGTGTGTGTGTGTGTGTGTGTATGTGTGCGTGTGTGTGTGCCCCTGCAGTGCTGAAGGCCACAATTGTGATAAGTTTGTAATTGCTCTTGAACTGGAACAGGATGCCAGTGTGTGTGACTATTCAGACAAGTCGGCCTGGCTTTCAGGAGCTGCATAAAGGAAGGAATCATGAAACAATTAAGAATATGATTTTGTAAAATTCACATTTACAATACAATAGTATCTGAATTTCAATTTTGGTTTATAATAGTTAATTGAGTGTGTCGGAAATTGATTTTTTTTTTTCAACTTTAAAGTACTTATCCTGTTAATTAAGAATTTGATACTGCACAAGATGAAGATTAGGTCTTTGTGATTCACGGAAAGGTCGTAACAACTGTATTAACATATTATGAATACACCATCTACATAATTTAGGCCATGGATGATCAACAGAAACAATATAATGTAATTTACGGACCACTGAACAAACAGATTATGTTATGCTTTAGAAAAATATATGGAATAATCTTGGCTTGAAGGAACGCTCAGGCAGCTTCTCAACAGAAAGAAAAAAAGACATATTGTTTTGTGGGCCACCAAAAAACTTTTCATGAGCAGAGAAAATCAGCCTTGTTCTCAGCTCGGCCACCAGACCAGAACATTTATACATAACATAACCCGTGGTTATACAATTTTCTCATGATGAATAAATTCTCAAGACATCCACTAAGTGCTCCGGTGTGAACCACATCTTTATGGTCAACTTGATGGAAAATGTAATTTAAATTCTACTTACATTTTATAAGTAAATATAAACTACAATGATCCTGCAGCTATTTGTCAAAAGAGGACACAAACAGATTTTGACTACACAACCGTGTCTATGCTTCATGGCTCTGGGTGGGTGTTTCCCATGACAGCATTTGACTGACAGGCTGAAGATTTGCGTGGTGCTCTAATGACTGGAGCATGTCATAGTCCTGTACGCCCTAGAACATCAACAGAAGACATATTCAACAAGCCCACTTTGTGCTAGTTATGTTAGCGTTAGTGATTTACAACATTTGACCGTTTAAAACATTTAACATTTGGGAAAATGGAGAGGACCCGTGCTGTTGATTGCACTTCTGACTACTGACACACTAGATGTCACTTTTCGTTCATGTCATTTTGACCTGCAGAGTCATCAGCAGCTCCTCAGTGTTGTATTCATCCCAAATTATAAAAAGGAGGAGGTCTATCTTGTGTTCTGACACAGATAATAAGGAACATAATGGCACAGAAAAAGTTACAGAGTTCTGTAGGAAGTGCTGCAATTACAGATGGTACTAAGCAAGAGCTAACAACGTTGGTCTCCAGCTGGTTCCCTGCCTGTGGGCCTGCTGGAAGTCATCTGATCACACATACATTGCACCAATCAAAATACAGTACTGACATTTTCAGTCCAACCCCAAAATATATGCCCCTTACAGAACTCTAATGTATCATTGTAGAAAAGTAATTCAACTTTCATTTCTTTTTGTTGGTAATCACCATTATAACGAGTTAAAACAAATCAAACTTGTATATATATTAGTAAAATTCAAGCACTTTTCAAGCTCTTTCAAGGTACCTAAACCTAAAAATGTCCAGACTCTCAAAGCCATTACATACAAATTGTTACTATAATATCCAGGAGACAACAAACAATTATGATTATGTTGGAAATTAAGCATCCAATTCAAGCATATTCTTAACCTTAACATTTTGAAAATAACTTTGTACAAATCCTGTTATATATTAATTTCTTAACATACAATGAATGTTCATTTCTTTTCAAGGTTAACGTAGCTATTTCAACAATTTCTTGAATTTCTTTTATTTAAATTTTCAATCATTTCTGTCCAAAAAGTGCCTTTTCCCTTTAGTGAAACTGACAGTGAGTGATACTTACAGGTTGAGCGGCTGCCATGCCGGCCACTGAGCCTTAGTTTTAATAACAGTCAGTACTTCATCTCCCTGCGGAAAGATGGAGACAGGGAAGGAGAGAGGGAGAGGGAGATACAAGAAGCAATTTGTCACAAAATGGATGACGATAAAGGGAGTAAAAAAAAACATTAACAGAGAAAAGGCCAAAATTGACAAATTGACATGACTGAGGCTGAGTAGTCTCATTCAAGGACAGCAACGTGTATTCCACTTTTCAAAGGCTTAAGAGCCTGGACAAAGTGTGTCTTATCAGGACAAAATGGCTCTGTGCTGTTTTATAATAGCTGTCTGTTATTCTAGTGGGGAACCTCACTCTGCACGGCACCCACCACTCTCTATAGTCTCTGTAGCATTACGGCCACTTTATGGACTGTGCAACACATTATCTATCATAATGCATCAGATGTAATTATTCAGCCAAAAGCAGGAAGGCAAATGATGGCTTTAGTGTGATGCAGCAGTTGATTAGAACGGAACCATATGTGCCCTTTCTGGTTTAACAAGACCCTTTATTGTATTTTCCCCACTTCTCCATTTTTTTTGTCTCTTTCTTGTTCAAACACACACACACACACACACACACACACACACACACACATACACACACAACTGCTTCAGTTTGGGATATGCCAAAATAGAATTAAAATCCTGTTTTTTTCTGGTTGACTGAAGGTTCCACAGTTGCCTTGAAAGCCTCCCCTCTTCCCTAGGGTGGTATAGAAAAAAACACGTGTGTGAGTTTGTTTGTGTGTGTGTGTTAGTGGGTGTCTGCGCATGTGTGGATGAAAACAAGTCAGTGTCCATCTTCAGAGTAGCCTGGGGCTCTGCGGCCTCAGACCTCACTCAATCTTCTCACAAATACACAACCCCCCCGCACACACACACACACACACAACCAGAGGGACAGAAATACTGAAATACAGAAAGCTGGCATGGAGTTAAGAAAGAAAGACAGACACATAAAAAGAAGAACCAATGAGCAATGGATGAATATCCAAACAGGTGGGGTGGCAGGCTGAGAAACCAGTGTTTTATGTTTCCACTTGCAACAACACTGAACCCCTAAGAGGAACTGGTAGCTAAACAGTGTTCAATTAAAACTCAGAGCTGGTTAGGAGAACATTTTACTTGGATTGTATGCTGAAGTGCAAGCGGTTGAAAACACTTGTTGATTTGACTTCCTGCATGGCATGGTTTTTAAATCCATCAGCGCAATGTAAACCAGTACTAACAGTTTGTGAAGAGCTTTGTCCCGATTCCCTACTAGACAGTAAATGATGCATGAATGAATGCAATGAATAGGAGAGTTAATATTGGTCTTACATTTGAAACATGACAGCAAATAAATGGCAATGTTGCTTTATGCCTGCTGTAAATAAGCAACTGTTACAACTAACAAGTTTTTCATATCGTTTTAAAGGTTGCTTGTTTCCGCTGCGCCCAAGTGGCCCAAAAAAAATCAATCAATGCTTTAACCAAGTAGTTCTTCTTTTAACCATGATACTTATCTTTAACCAAATCTAATCACATGCTAACTGTGATCACGCTGTGTGCCTATGACTTATTAAACTGTTTAACTTCACTTGTAAGAGTTTTGGCACTAAGAAACAATGTCCTGCTGATAGGGGCGTCACATCAGAAAATGTTCATTTGGTTCATTTTGGGAAGCAATGACATACATCATATTTGTCATTTAGTTTTG
This sequence comes from Nannoperca obscura, assembly GCA_036024295.1. Classification (NCBI taxonomy): domain Eukaryota; kingdom Metazoa; phylum Chordata; class Actinopteri; order Centrarchiformes; family Percichthyidae; genus Nannoperca; species Nannoperca obscura. The sequence goes on from JAVQJL010076719.1 coordinate 25,370, forward strand.
AGGTCATTTCTTCAAATTTTCAAGGTGTTAATAGTCAAGTCAAGTTAATTTAATTTGCATAGCCATCATATGCTGAACAGACTTTACAGGCCTACGTGAGCAATCGTTCCCACCCCAGCACAAGCTTTTTAAGAAGACAAGGCTAAAACATAGCACATGGTTGAGAACCGGGCAAATGTCAAGAGAATCCAATATGTCTTTGCTCCAATAAAATAAGTCCAAAATAATCACTGAATGAAAAAAGTCCAAAAAAAGAAATTTAATATCAGTTCTTCGCACTGTCCAAAAGGAGCCACATAGGTTAGGGAGGGGGAAAGGTCAGTGGCAAGTTTCCTTCCCTTCCCCATTACACATTGCATTGTAGTATAAGCTATATGATATGGTCCTTTTTTCAATGTGAACACACTTCATTCTAAAATCACAGCCAGAAACGTCTAAGCACACGCAGAACTGGTGATTTCCCCATCGTGGTAGCTCAAACACAAGCTTGTAATTACATGTTTCCCACTTTCTACAAAACATGTAGAAAGGATAAAACCTGCACATTTTACGGCAGCTCTCAGCCGGAATCGCGTAATACAAAATGCTTCGTGGAGGACGGTTTTAAATGCAAATCTTCCTGTAATGGTCTTGTTTGTTTATGGTAATTATTGTAATGGAACAAAATGACTGTGATTTACCAATGTTTAAATGCACATTACATTTTCATGAATGTTTTCGAGTAGAAGAGGGGAACAGAGGGAGGGGGAGGTGGAGAAGCTGGTCAGGTATGGACAGAAAAGAGGAGGAGAAAATTGTGGAGAGGAGAGGAGGGGGGGCAGGGAATGTGAATCAGGGTAGCAAGAAGAGACTAGAAAAGGATAAAGAAGGCTGATGTGATTGTCATTAGTTTTGCTGGTCTCCAACCACTTCATCAAGTTTGCGGACGACACCACTGTGGTGGGTCTCATCAGCAATGATGATGAGACAGACTACTGGAGTGAGGTGAGCCACCTGGCCTCGTGGTGCAGACACAACAATCTCTCTCTGAACGTCGAGAAGACGAAGGAGATTGTTGTGGACTTCAGGAGAGTGCGCCCCCGGCATGCTCCTCTGACCATCAGCGGTGTTGCGGTGGAGAGAGTGAGCAGCACCAAGTTCCTGGGTGTGCACATCACAGAGGTCCTCTCCTGGACAAACAACACCACATCACTGGCCAAAAAAGCCAACCAGCGCCTCTACTTTCTCCGCAGGCTGAGAAGAGCTAGAGCCCCGACAGCCATCATTTGCATCTTTTACAGAGGCACCATTGAAAG
>JAVQJL010076726.1:0-10482 GCA_036024295.1 Nannoperca obscura
TTAATAAAGTATTAAAAATTAAAAAAAAAAGTGAAAAAATTTTAATATATTTGTTTAAAAACGACATAATTCTTTGTGACCCCCCCCCCCCCCACTTTTGCACAACCAAACCTACGCCCTTGAAAATGATCTATTACAGAAAAAGAACCTGTTAGGGAACCCCTTTTGCCTTCAAGGTTAAATCCTAGCTCCAGTGAGAACTCTCTGTATATTTTCATTTAGTCTGAGGAGAAAATATCCCACGTGAACTTAAATTGTTTTCACTTGCTTGGAGACATGACTAATCACATTACAGCGTGCTAATCAGATTCAAGCAAAGCGCAGACATAACATGAATCACCTATGAGCACATTGACGTCACAGCATTTGAAAAGAGCCACTCACTCAGTACCTTCCACCAATAGGAATCCAGGATAGAGGTTAAGTAAGGTCTCAGAGAATGTAATGGGAAAACTAAATATATGTCAACATGTATTTGCCGTTTGGGAGTGTATCCTGCTGTAGACGCATTCATCCAGAGCAAACTGCTGTGAGCATCGTGTAAATGATGTATGTCACAAGCAGACTGTCATAGACTGCACATGAAGCAAATTTCACAATAAAAGGCATTCCAGCAGACAGGAACAATAAGGTATTTAAGGGAAAACATAAGGACGGAGTACTAGAGCTTTAAAGTTCAGGAGTCAAGACTCATGAGAGGAGGACTTAACAAAAATAGCTCACCTCCTCTAGGCCTGACCTACTGCCAATGTCATAGAATGTCTTTTCTCTTTTCTTCTGCCACCACGTCTCAATAGCTTTCAGTCAGTCAAAGCTTGAATTCATGCACTGATGTGACATGATGAGTTCTGGTGCTCCATATCCTTAAGACTGTCAGTGTGTATTCATGTATGTACTTCTCATCATGGCCACTGAACACATTTTTACTGTATAACCATGGTGCTCAATCCCCGCCTGTGGTTCTCACAAATATATAGTTTCAAAAAAGGCTCAGTAATTTCCTAAAACCGCTGGGAACGGTAGTTTTTATTCAAACGTCACAAGTGTTTCTGGCAGCAGGATGGTGTATGTGGGATTGAGTCAAAATAAAATACAGTGTGTGTTCATGGTAATGAAGGAACACGTCACCCAGTGCAACAGTGTGGCTCATTGATGTGTGTAGCTCTATGGAACAGAGGAATCATGTCCTGTCAAACATTGGTTTACCCCCTATTTGATTGGAATCTAATGTTCCCCTTTTATTTTCCCCAAAGTAGCTTAAAGGCTGGAAAAATCATTACACTCCACACTGTCTGGCATATCTATTTGTTCCAACAGCTGAGTGAAATGATCAAACCAAAGCCTCCATGTTTTATATGGCGGCATCATTCCTTGATATTAAAATATTGTATATGCCATAGAATATTTTATATTATTATACTGTACATTTTACATAATAAAAGTCAGACAACACTTAGGGTGATAGTCTTTTCATGGGAATTGTCAACAGTAAGAAAAATATAGAATATCACAAGACTAATCCTTTAAATCCCCTGCCACTGTTTCTTTTTAAACATAATTCAAACTGTAACATGTAGTAGTAAACCAAGCTAGGATTGGGACTTAAAATCCTATGGAATCACAATGGAAACAGATCATGTCATGCTATTACTTTAATCCCAAATGTGAAGCTGTATGAAAATGGGGGCTGTATCGTGCACAGCGAGTTAACTTCAGAGGGTCTCCTTCTCCTGCGTGGTGCTGACGCACCATCAGCGTTACCACAGCACCAGACAGAGAGCTAGTCACAGCAACAATCATCACAGGATGAGGGTCCTTGAGATGAAAGCACCATCTCACCAGCGGCAGAGTGTCAGAATCAAAGAGTGACATCTTTGCTGGCTGCCTCAGCGTTGCCTGGCAACAAAAATACAGCGGAAACTGACAAAGGAAGCAGTTATGCTTCAGCTTCAGTTATAACTCACATTATAAATGAATCAGTGTTTTATATTACAGCTTGCCTTGCCACCTACTTCTGCTTCTGTTTGTGATTTCCAGTGTCTCCCTCAGTACCTTTTAAGAACACCCAAACAATGTGACTGAAGTTCAGTTCAGCTGGGTTAAACATGTAGAAGGGGAGATAGTAGCAGCAACACTACCCAGTCCTCCTTGTCCATTCAGGATGCTGTTGGTGCAGACATGGGCCTCTCTCTTATATCTCTTTTATGATATAATGCTGATGCTAATGATTTAGACAGGTGGACAGACAAGCTTTTTGCTATCACTAAGCTCCGTTGTCAGTAATTCTGCTGTATTAGACATGTTTCTGCTATCAAACCCTGCAATTGCTTGGCTGGAAATATTATGTGACATCCCATCAGATAGGTTTGACTGCAAAGGGAAACAAAATACACCTCTAAACAACAAAATGGGGCCATGGATACAAAGTTACCAACAATAGTTTTTGTTATAAATGGCATTTTTGCACTTTGAAAGAGCATTCCACTGATTTTACGCATAAAGTTCAGTTTGTTGTCGGGAAGGGGGGGGCAACCACAGACTAAAATAAAAAAAAGATCACTTATGGGTGTTACCTTCTAGTTCTTCCTTCTCAAAGTTGGTGTTGAGCATGGAGCGTGTGCCCCCGCGGTCCACCACTGCCTCCTCATCAGTTCTCTAGAAGAGGCACACACAGACATGGAGCATGAACATTTAGCCCTCATACAGATTCACACACATACACATACAATAAGAAGTGAAGTGCACACAGGTTAACATATATGGAGAGTTGACACGTTAACCACCAGGACACCACTTCATCAGTGTTAATGATTAATGTAAGTTCATTTCACATTCGTCAGTCTTCATGTCCATGTCTAAGGAGCCGTTTTGTCCTCGCTGAAGAAAAAAGACGCAAGAGCACACTGAAAGCACACACCCCCTGCCTAGTGGGAGGATGTAACCTGAAATAAATACACATACAAACTCAGCATTTTAAGGCTAACTTCCACTGGCTGTCACCATGGCAACAAAAGTCAGCCAATCACAGTTTGAAAAAAGCCACGCTCATCTGGTGAATGCCAGATTACACTTTTTTAAGTCATGCTTTTTAACAAGAATGCATCGCTGTGTGTAAAGCACCTCTGGCAAGGCGGGCCTTTCGGGAACTATAGAGCAACAGATGCCAGGTGTGTAGAGTGGAGAGAACAAGGACTGGTGCTAATGGATGCGACATAGTGCTGTTCTGGTTATTCCATGCTATAAATAGCTCTGACCTTGAAAAATGAAAGAGGGACTGGTCTTTGAATGCTTACTCTGCTTTTTAATATTTAATGAAAACACTGGCTTGTTATTCGTGGGGAGTTTGATTCAATTGTTTTTCACCAGGATGGAAACTTACACATCATCTAAGCCTGAGAAAGACCCGCAAAATAACACAGAAATACTGCTACACAGCAAATTGGTCAGCTCGGATACTGTATCAACACTACATGCCCGTGTTGTCCGTGTGTCTGCACCAATCAGAGCTCATTGTTTTGATAATTTTGAACAGATGACCTCAATCCTGTGAGTGGACCAGCAACTCTCCAATCAATACTTATGAACTCAAAATATGTGTCACTGAAAAACCAACCCTTATTAACACCGGACGGTTCAGAAATAACATGAGGCTGCATATATCCACTGTCCAGTCATGCTCACCTAAGCCAGTGGACATTGATATGGACAGCTTTGGTGTAGAGAGATGGCTTCCTGCGGTTGTACTCAAATTCAAAACCTTGCTGCCCAGGGAGCTGCATATCAATATTTCCAGGCCATAACACCATAACAAAAAGTTGTCATGGTGATGCCTCCTCCATCACATTCGCCCTCCTCTCCTGCCTCTGCTGAGCTCCCGTCCCTCTTTATGCGTGTGTTTGTTGTCTAGTTTTTAATCTGGTGTTTATCATTTCATCATGTGTTCTCTGCCCTCTAGACGTCCTCAGTGAATTTGCTGCGGGTCTCTTGACTCTGTACCTGTCCTGCATTAGGTCATTAGCGTTGGAATAGCAGTTCTTTTTCCACATTGGAGTGGCCTGGCGGCTCTCTGTAGCACATTAGTCATTGATGTTACCTTGCTGGTATTTAGCATCTTTTGAATTATTTGCATAGATTATTATAATATATAATATATTATTTGTGTATTATCCAAATTAAAGTGAGTTTCATTTTGCCACTTGCTCTGTATTGCATGTTGCTTAACATAAAGTTAGTTAATACATCTGTGATGGTTATTATCTTTGTAAAGGAAGAATTTATGGCTGAGCTGTTGTTTTGGAGTGCATTAGAATTTGAAGGTGTACCTAATAAAGTGGCCACTTAGTGTACGTCATTAGCGATCAACCTGTTATTTACCAATTAGTTTCGGTCATTTACCAATTAGACAGAAGACGCTGGCAATGATGACAAAGAGAAAACGATCAACACTTGGAAATTGCTCTTAAGTAAGCTAATAAGAGAGATATCTGTCCGACCCGAGTGACAGTCATCTTAATACTGGTAAAAGACGGCCCTAGGCACCACTGAGCACGCACGCACGCGCGCACGCGCGCACACGCACGCACACGCGCGCACACACACACACACACACACACACACTTAATCACTCACAACAGCTTGTGAGTTAGAGGAAGCACATTAAAAGCCCATTCATTTTTTTTGGTATTGCACGGGTTGCCTGTACAATCTCATTAGGATGTCATTCACTGCACTTGATTGAAAAACAAAAACAGTGCACCAGGGGAGTTTATGAATCACCACAGGTGCAGATTGAGCGTTAGAAAAAAGGGTGAATACATACACCCACATTCACATCCATACAATCTGACTACAAGAGACATAACAGGAAAACTATACCTCTTAGGAGTATGTTCCAAAATACTTCAAATGTCCAATAATCCAGTTTAAAGAAGGTAACCTAAAAATAAGGCCTATCCAGACAGGAACAAATGGGCCTGCAGTCATTTACCAAGGAATATATAGTTACGGCTGAACAATCGCATAACACAGTATTAAGGCATAAGACAGAGCTTTTTAGTTCCTATTATAAAGATTAAACGGATTCTTATCTAAGAAATGGGCAGGAATAGAGGAATGCATATTTTTACACAACAATGTGCAATTCATGTTTCAAAGCTATGTTGCCAATATATGATTGACCTCATGGGCAATTTACTACATCTGTTATGGGTCTATGGGTAGTTTGCAGTGCAGACGTACAAGCGTGTTAACTGACAGCTAGCTCTGGGAGCTTTTCCTCTTCAGTGGTGTAAATCATTGTTATCAAATTAAACGATGTATAATCCTGAGAACAAAACGCCAGCCTTATGTAATGAATTTGATTTGTATAGCTGACCCTCACCTTAAACCTGGCTCGAAAAAGAATAAGTGTGGACAAAATGTCAGCCACACAGCTGTTCTCAGCCAGCCAGCAGGATCTGAAGTAGTTGCTTTTCACAAATCTTCATCCGTAACATCTTTGCTCCAACAACTACCTCTTAAAAATATAATTAACAGAAATGAAAATGGCTTGCTCTTCAAAAACCGAGGGCTACACTACACTGTAAATAACGACACAGGGGCATGTGGCATGTGGTACACTGTACTGTGATGAGCTGAAGGCGGCTGATGCTGGCCATCACTCTGATCCTGAGAGATTAAACAAGATAACAGGTGGTACAACACTCTCTCACACACAGAGACACACACACGCCCACACACATGGACAACCATGTGAGAAATGAGACAAAGCATCAAAGGAGTGTGTGGACAGATGCTGAGAGCTGACATGGTGTGCTTACTGTATAGAGGGACATTAGCAGAGCAAATGCTCATGCTCTCCAGACATGCAAGCACACGAGGCCCTGATGAGGATTCATTATCAAGTCCCTGCAGACAGGCGTCCCCAGATTTCCCCTGACAGATGGTTAATGTTGTCATTGTCAATGCCTCTGCATTTCAATTCACTCCGATCCAACCCTTCACAGACAGAGTAACAGACATAAACAGTGCCCAGGACAGTAATATTCCAAAGCCAGGGTGGCCAAAATAACTAAATATTAGCCTAGTAACTTATACATTTCTTATCTTTTTTCCTTCCTCAAAGCTGTGAGTGTTTGTGACAAGCCTGGGAGAGGAGCAGTGGGTTGGCACTACTGGTTGGCCCTGCAGGTCCCCCGGGAAACTCCCTCAGTCTCAGTAACGTACTGTGTCTCCCCGTCTCTGACCCACGAGAACATCGAAATACAGCTAGTAAGCGATCCACGTGTCCAACAAGTACGGTGATAGTCATCTCTCAAGTCCCCTATATCTCCCCTGCATTACCCCAGCAAGGGTCCCCGGACCACATCCTGGTTTTGAGAAACCCAGATATTCTAGCTGGAGTGCTCTCATAGTAGCACGTAAACACCTTATCCAGGTTTCTGATCAGCTCAAGTTAAGTAGTAGCTGATCAGATGATCAACATGCTGAAATAAATGGAAAGTCTGACTTTGGTAAAGCAGATCGTGTACAAACTCTGTACGTTTGTGTCTTTGATGACCTCCAGACTTCTGAGCTTGTTCTGAACCCCAAAGGGACTAAATGTACACATTTCACAAGAGCACAGAGTGGAAATTGTAAATACTTTGGAGTTAAACTGCAGGCAAAAGTGGCCCGAATCTGAACAGTGTGACCAGCACAAACCACATGGAATCTGACCTTTTAAATTCTGATTTGGGACCCTTTATTATGTGGTCAGAGAAACAGAGATACTCATCCCTCTGAGGGATTTTAAAGATCTACTTACTGATATCTTTAATAATATCAGTTTAATTGTTGTTTACTGATAACCGTTTGAATTAGTGCGTCTGTGTGTGATCATTGCTTTCGTGACACTGTGCCTGTGTCATTTCTTTGTTGCTTTTAGGTCTCTCTTGAGATCTCGATCTCAGTGAGACTTCCTGAATAAATAAAGCTGAAAGAAAAAACAATACATCCAAATAGCTGTCTTGTCAAATGTCAAGCTGTGGTTGCTTCTGCTGTTCCTATCTGATGTCAGTTTCCATCCCAATCTATGCATTTTCTGGCAACAACAAAAGAAAATTAGCAAGAATATCCAGGGAATACATTTTTTCCCATGCACATGCTATATTCTGTTACTCACCGATACAGTAACTGTGGAGTTTGCCCCTTTCACTGGATGTGTATGATTGTATTAATATAGTAAGAACTAAGGAGTTTGCACATTTACAATCTTGGATGTTTTGCTGATACAAAAAGGTAAAACAGGGAGTCCATATAATCCATTTCCTTTTCCTGATGATTTTTTTGCTGTATCTTTCACTCTTTACCTAGCAACAACAGTTTATCTGACACAATGACTAAAAGTCCGATGCTATGCCCCTCTGTGCTCTGTCCCAAACAAAGCTTTACCCTGCTCAGTATGACAGATGAGCCAGAATCGCCTGCCTGCAGGTCCCTGCTTCTATTTATAGACACTGGTTTCTCTACCTCATGCCGCTGACCCCAGACCAGCCCAGAGAATCACATCCCCCACTCACCAATCTGGGTTGAGATTAATCTGCCAGCCTTTATGGCAGGATAAAACCTTGTCTCTGAACATGGGATCAGTGATGGAGGGCCCTACGCGGTGGAGAGAATTAAATCAGCTGTTTCTCGGTTGGTTCGCTGATCGCTGATGAAGGCTTCGGGGGGAACGGGAGCAGAGAGCACGTGACCAAGACTCCAGGGGAGTTGGGATGGGCGAGGTGGAGGAGGGGTTGACATGTGACCAGCATGATGAACAGACACTCTCTAACATGAACGTAAATTTTCTCAAGATTTGTTCACAATGAAGCTTTTTTTCCATCATAAGCTTCTTTCCTTAACAGGTGATCGATTTGCTTCTGCGTGCGTGTACTCCTACACTCACTGTAATTAAATGTGCAGCAAACAGCATGCACAGACTTTTACAATGCAGGATGTGCATGTACTGTACAGACAGGGACACACATCGTGCACAGGCCTGCTAATGCATATAGCCCTTTTGCAGGCAGTGGTGTGATGGGGAGGAGCGGTGTGGATGAACTGGCACGGGGGGAAGAGGAGCAAAAGGCTTCAGGCTTCATTCTCTGACCCGGGGGCCAGAGGATGCGCTAATGTCACACAGCGTTAAGACTGCATGCGTGTGTATGCATGTGCACACATTTGTGCAGTGATGGTAAGTAGAGCACCATGACCTCCATGAAAAAGGCGTGATATTGGACTTGACATCTGTTTTCGATGCAATGCACATTATGCAGATGTATGTAGTCAAAGTCAACATCCTGCACTAGTATAGATATTCCTGCTCAAGAACTTACAGTAGATCATTCAATTTTGGTTTTAGTTTTATTTCTTGAGTAAGAAACGCATTGTACAACTGATTATTAATGTATTAAAGTGATACTAGCTAACCTCCTTCTTAAAGGGTTAATAAAAATGCACAATACAAATGTACACTTGCTACTTAATAATCTACGTCCAGCTTCTATTGATGTGTGTGCAACAACACATGAAACCAGCAATTTGAAGAAAGTGACAATTAAGTCCCAAAGTGTATAATAAGACCAGCTACTTAAAGGGGAACTCCACAAGAGTCTGACAGTGTTAGAGGAGTGCAATGCTAAATCAATGGAGTGCTCTTTAATTAAGCAAAATGAATTCCCCTTCATAAAGTACATTCCCTGTTGTATAGCCTGAATGAAGACAGTCTTTCAAACACTTTTCCTGAGGACACCTCGACCGAACAATAAAACCCACAACATATAATACATTAAGTGACAGCAGCCAGTGTTCCCCTGAAGAACAGGTGTTCCTGGAAGTACTGGATCTAGAGTTACAGGTCGAAGCAGGTGAGGCCATGCACAGGTTTCCCACAGGTTGATATATTATTTGTGGTGCTTGTAACCAAGCTGGATGTATGTGTGTGTGTGTGTGTGTGTGGGGGGGGGGGGGCTGCAAATAGCACAGAATTCACAGGCCAACTACCAATTGCACTTAAAAGCTCCATTCTTGCAGATGTTTTTAATCAGTCCGCGCTTTGAAATGCATTTTCAGACAAGGGGCCACCCAGATAAACTCTATACACGGGAAACACTAGAGGTATTTCTAAACCAATTAATCCACCGCCTCTCAACACCTGATTCCACACCTCAGGCTGCTACACGTGCGGTCTGTGTTGGGACCACTCTTCCTAATGAATTTCATGTCTGACACTGTTAAACAGTGGACAGAGTGATTGACCCGAAAAGGCCAACAAAGCCAGTGTGTCCTCAAGATCACCAGGCAGCCACTTCCCTCACTTTTCTACACGCTTGGTCACATCTGGTGACCACTCAGAAGTGGCAACAGGACCAGCTCTCGTGGGACAGCAAGAAGTGAAAATATCCAAACAGAACAATCTGTCCTTTTACCTGCACATAATCCTAATGACTGCAGTAAGAGCTACTGAACATTCATGAATCGTTTTTGACCTGACACGGAACAAAGGATGAAAAAAACCCCTGTCACCCTCAACATAATCCTGCACACAACATCGTGGTGTATTTTTAACAAACACAGTCCAAAAACAAACAGCGAAAGCGACCTGAAGCATGCCTGCTTGAACTCAGATGATGATTTCTGAACAACTCCAAAACCACAACTCTAACAAGACTCATTAGACCCGCAACGACATCTCTAAATCTCCTCTACAATGTGCTCCAGTTTCCTCTTGACTCAGACCTCTCTGCGATAGTGCAGTGCAAGGTGAATGCCATTCACAAAGTGACAGCCCAGTCAGCATTCAGTCACATGTAGTCCACCCTGCCACAGCTGTAAACCACAGAGTGAATGTAAGACTGTAATTCGGCTTGTCATAGCCGTGTACTGCTTGGAGCTACTGTAGTGACAATCATTGGGAGACTGACTGTCAACAAATCACAGAGCTTAAAATTCTGTCACGTGCTGCACTAATGGCGGGCAGAAGCTACAGATTATTGTGTTGAGAAAACTGATTTTACAGTTTACAATAAATCCACTTTTTGAGTTACTAAATTACATGTGCAGTCACTTCAGTTGATCCTGGCCCATTTTATAGTGTTCATTACAACAAAAAAAGATTTTTTCCTTTTTCAGAGAAAATCCAATAATTCTGTTCCCGGGGGCATTCCTGACAACGGCATTACAATGCAACGTCAAGTTTACCCCCTACACCTACACCCACACCCCACGCCGACATAAATAAACAGCAAACAGCTGTCGACAGTGTGGACAGTATTGAGTATGAAAGACTGTGAGCTTGCTACTTGGAGTAGCGCTAGTAGAAGTACCACAGAAATATTCAATTCAATTCAATTTTATTTATATAGCGCCATATCATAACAAAGTTATCTCAGGGCACTCTATCGCATGGAGCAGGTCGAGACCAACTTCCACACACACAGACCCAACAATCCCACCATG